>CM040990.1:9349086-9403457 GCA_022985145.1 Pangasius djambal | reverse complement strand
ATTGTCTGTTTCACCTAGTTTGAGATGGAGATTGAAGCCAAGACTTTTTAATTAGACCACTTGAATAAAAGGGTGCTGGATCCCCCAAAGGGAAAACTCTCCACATAGCTGTACTGGACCTCTCATTCTGACAGTGTCCCAATTCCAGTGCATCAAGAGTTTGATTAATCAAACTCTGTGAAGATGTCCTTTGCTATAAGCCATGAACTTAAAAGCCTGGGTCAAACAGACAAAACAGATGGGGATGTGAGGGGATGATGATGTAGTTTGTTTAGATTGGTCACATTGTGATGATCCCATCCGCTTTCCACTCAAACACTGATGCCTCTGTTTAAAGTGTGCAATTGCCTCAGCTCTACATCCTAAGACAAAGATTTCTTTCATGAAGTGTCAACACTGAAGAAAATGATTTTAACGTTTTCAGACTGACCAGTGTGTAAAATGATTCATATTGTGTAAATTGTTATTCAGTGTTTTGCCTGTTTCTTTACATTTACCAAAAAAATCCATTTAGGGATTATTTAGAGTAGGCTACTTGAAGTATATGCTGCATCACATCACGCCACCTCTGCTGCATGCTCTAATCTAAGGAGAGCTTAGTTATTTCATCCTAGCGCAAAACCAAAATGAGATGAGATGAGTTTCCAGTCATATCAAGGTAAGCCAGTGTGGGGAGTGCAGACAAGCACGTTCCAGGAGTCGCTGGCACTCGAGTCACATGACCATGCAGATTACTGAGTCACGCCCCTACACATACTCATCCTTCAGGAGTGTAAGGTAACCATCAGCTACATACCAAGGCATGTGGTGTATTTCTTCTTTTACAGAGACTAGACATCTAATTTTAGTGAACTAACCTTTAAAAAGCAAAAGGCTGCCATCTGATTTTAGTCACAGAGTAAACACTCTTGCTCTGATCTTAAAACAGAACACGACCTTTTCCCTTTAGGCCTGTTTAGTGTTAATAACTGAGTGGCAGTAGTGTTGACACCTAGACTATGGCACAGTAATTACAGCCATTGATAAGTTTAAAAATAGCTAGTGCTTTCAGGAAGAGGTATTTGTTTGACACTGCAGTAGATTAGAAACCTCGTCTGTTCTGCTGGGAAATCAAAGGACATTTTATTGTCACATCAATCCATCTGGGAAGCTTTGCGTCTGGTGTGTGTAACTTTAAGTCGAGAACATGTTCATATTTTTTTTAAACCTTGTTCTAAGGCCTGTGGAATGGTCTGTCTAGGTCTCTTCAATGTTTTCTAAAGGTACTGATGTCTCTTGCAAATACTTAAAAATTAATTTCTGCAACATCCTGCTCCCGGATATTTGTCCACAAGGTTTTAAGATAGCAATAAAGTCAGAAAGGCTCAGTAATGCATACCTGTAAAAGAAAAAAAAAAAAAGCTATAAGAGTAAGAACAAGGATAAAGGAACAAAGGCAAGCTCTAGAAGCTTACATCAACTTTATGACTATCATTAAAAACTAGTTTTAGATAAGTACTAAGATAATTACAAAAAAATGTATAATTATTATAAAAATGATGTATTAACAGTGTATATATACATATGCAACAGATCCAATCTGACATAACATAACAGATCCAATCTAAAGCCTCTTATTTTATGCATAGATGACAAAGAAACAAGATAACATCATGAAAACAGGAGTTTTTGAAGGCACAGTACTATTCTGAATGAGTGTAAATATTTTTTAGAAAAGAAGGTTGAAATTCATAGTAAATCAGAATCTAAAACTTTTTTTTGTTTATTTTTTTTTTAGGAACCATTGGTTCTTTGAATCATTGAACAATACCAGCCTCTTAACGCCCACCCAGTCCACCAAGACTTTGATTTATAAGGGTCTGTTTTTGTTTACAATGATTTTCAAAGAAAACTGATTTAATCGTGCGGAACCAAAAGGGTTTTCCTCTCACTTTTGTTCGGTGAAGGTACATACGTATTTTCCTGTACCATACAAAAGAACAAAATCTTCTTTATTTATGTTTAGAATTTCACAGGATTCACCCCCGCCGCAGTGAACAAAGGTTTAGGATGTTGCATTAGGATACTGTGACAATAACATCTTCACAGCTACCCATTATAAAACATTATAGATTTCGAATACAGCTTAAAGTGTACTTAAAGCCTCAATATTAAGACTTTACTAATTGGATACATATAAGTTTTGTTCTTTTTTTAATTAGACACTTTTGCTAAAAGAGTTTTTAGTGCTTTTAGACAATGCATACATACAGACATATAGACTGGGCACTAGAGTCAGAGTTGGTATTAACATGCCATGCTGTTAACTAGGCTATTCCCATATTAGAAATCAATCAAACTGAGCAGTGCAGCTCGCCTTTATTGACTGCCTCTTATTTTTATCAGTCACACTGTCAACAGTGGCATTCCCAATGAAATGAAATCTGTGCATGTTTCACATATCCCTTTGAGACTTCAGCATTGCACAGTCTATTTTAGATGTTTTAGATTTTGAATCTATAAGAAGATGTGCAATAATTTCAGATTTAGCTCTTTTCTGACTCATTATTGACATAATGCAAATTCAGATGGAATGAGTGTGATAAGGCTGGAGTGACATCTTTAATTGTTTTAACTGTCTATCTAGCTATTAAAAACAATTCCATATTCCATGTGGCTATAACATGTAGCAAGAGATCTGATTAATGTGAGATTGCTAAAGTGTGAGTGTTGCCTTTTTTGGAGACTAGTAAAAAAAAAAAACTGCATAGTGAGTGTCCTGACATGGCTAAATATGCTCATAAGTTCATAACAGACATGTAGTGTGTCATGATCAATATTTTATGGCCTCTATAACAGAAATTAGTGGATTAATATATTTTATAACATAGCTGCTGGCCCATTTTTCTCTTAACATAGTAGATATATATACATATATTTCAGCTAAGAGACAGATGTTTGTGGAGAGACAGATGTTTGGTTTGTTACTTCAAACCAAAACTGAAGTTGGGCACATCTGGCCCTTAAAAACCTGGGTATGTTGTAAAAAATAATTTTTATTGAAATATCTGCAGCGTAGAAATGATAACTTAATAAAAACACACAATTCAGAGTAATGCATAGATAATTTTATAGATTTCTTTGGCAGAAAAGGGCTTAGTTTACCCTAAACAAAGTTTTGAATTAATCTTATTGTGCTCTAAATATATTTCAATTTTCGCCTGTCATTTTTCCCCCCCTATGGTTAAATAAATACAGTGTTTATCTGTAAGAGGCAAATACGAAATATCTCAGAAAGAACGGCATGAAAATGCGTCACCTGCTTAGAGTACGTGCAGCCAATCACCGCGCGCTTGATTGTCGACACGCCTCCCGTCCATCCAATCACAGCTCACAGTATGACGACTAATAGCCGGATCTGCTGTGCTTACAGTAATAAAGCACTGTAAATACACTGGAAGTCTCATTCAGAAGCAGCTCCTGAGAGAGGAAGAAACTTTTCAAGATGATGATGGGGAAAAAAATGAATTAACGGATACTGAGTATTACATTTCTTTATTGTGCTTATTTTAAAGTTTTAGCGCCGGTTGCTTTGTGCTGATTTTATTCTACAGAAGAAAGCTGTAGGACTTTTTGATTTTACAAAGAAGAGAAAGAAAAGGAATCCCCTGTATTCATTGTTCCTGATAAACTCCTGACGATGGACTCGAACAGAAAGGTAAGTTAAAGTAAAGTAAATGTTTCTCTCAGTGTAAGTGATGCATCCATCCAGAAACTGCACCTACACCCACACACACCCATCACCTTGTGTCCATTAATGTCTGTCTATTTATAACTAAACCCTACATCCTTCAACACCACACACTGTGTCACTGTCAGAATTTAAAAGCAAATACAGTTTAAAATAATATGACTTTAAACATTACATCTGTGCCATCAAACACACTATACACTAGAGTATTCCTACACAAGCAAAGAAAATAATCAAAAGGCAAGAAACAGGGGTTTTTATTTCTTAACCTTTAGTCTTTTAGGTTTCTATGCATCTCTTTTCTAGACAAAATCTTTTTTCCTTTAGTAGGCATTCTTTTTGATAATCTAAAATTTTGTTTTACTGACATAATAACACTGAAATTATAATACCAAATACTGACATTTGTTTTACTGACAATAGTAATGTAATATTGATTATGTCAGTAAAGCAAAGTTTTAAATGATCAAAAAGAATAATGTTTGATATTTATTTATATATATTTGATATTTAAATATTTTCAAATTATTTTCAATCATTTTTGTAATTTGAAAATATACCATAGTTTTTACATTGTATTTATTTATTTGTATTTTTAAAAAAAAAACGTATTTATTTATTATTATTTTAATATTATAACCTAATACAGCCCTTATTTATATTCCTCTAATAGGCCACTACAGTTTGTTTAGTTTCATAATTAGTAACTTATATGACATTAAACAATTTGTAAATGTATGAGTAGACTATATCATCTATAATCTGATATCAGTGACAGAGTCTTCATGTTCGTGACATGCACGAGAAATACATCACACGTGTGGGTGTTGATTGTCGCGGATATTGTTTAACTTTGTTATAATTGAGAAGATAAGATTCCTACAAAATCTGAAAAGGTAGCCTGGGATACAGCTAAGCAGAATATCAGGATTAACGCTTTGTGAAATATGTGATAATGCACTAGATAAGCCTCTTCATATCCATCTAATGGACCAATTACAGTTTGTTGCACTTCATAGCTAGTATCCTATGTAAACCAAGCAAACTCTTGTCTTGTCTTGTTGCAGATTTTCAAATCATATAATTGCAATGTCAGTACAGTAGTGCCCTTCTATACTGACCCTGACTGTAACAAGCAAGAGAATCCTTTTATAATCTCAGAATTTTCAAGATTTTTTTCCCAAACTAAAGACTTGTGTGCTTCCCAGAGAGCTACAATGGAATATCACTGTGTCCTTAAGGACAACTCAAGAGGTGTGTGCTGCTCTAGATTGTTTGGGGGAGAGGTAAAGCACTGGCAGATTTCAAGGCTGCGTATGTCCGTCTCAGAGAGACCAAAGGGCCTTGGAGGCGGTACATTTAGTGTGCGCGCGCGCATGTGTGTGTTTGTGTTTGACCCCACACCCCTCCTGATAATAAGCAGCTATTACAAAGGGCCTGCATATTATTCCTCTTCATGTGTATTCTCTGAGGCATAGAGGTCACAGCATGCATTGTGTCAAAACTGTGTCAGTTTTATCCATGATTTAGTAACAGTATCATTTCAGTGATGCTCTTATTTGGGGGAAAAAGCCACATTGTGATCAGGTTGGCATTTAAAGGACTCGTGTGACTTCAAAGCAGAAGAGCATCTAACAAAGATGCATTCAGATGCACGTACAAAACACCACTTGTTGTTTCATTTGTCATTTCTGACACTATCTGTGATTCATTGATAGTTGACAACCATGGGAAAAAAGTAGTCTTAGTTTGTCCTCAAGATGCCTGTCCAGTGGAAGGTGTGTGTGTAAATAAGCAGCAGGTTTACGTGGACAGAAACAAGATTACAGTGCTATTAAAAGGCTGCTGCTCAGCTCTGGAGGATACCACTGCTGTGGGCTTGCTGTAACGGACTCTACGCTGCCTTCATATTTCTCTGTGGTCCAGTCCACATGTCTTACTCCTGTTAATGAATGCTTTAATCAGTCAGGGTTTATTGGAGAATGGCACTCAGAATTATTGTATGAACCTTTAATAAAAATCCTCTTGTCCTTTTTGGAATTTATAGTATGGGTTTTGTTTGGGCCAACATAAGTAATTTAAATATTTCCAAAAAGTGTAACAATGCTTTATATAGTTGATTTAACATGAAGATTAATATGATTGCCATTATCTAATGAATTCAGTATTCATAATTTATTGTACATTTATTTACAATCAGCAGTTAGATGTGATTTTCTCACTTGTAAAGAAAGCGTGTAATGCTTGATTATGTAATCTGTATTAAAATAAAATTCGCATTATAACTACAGAGTACAGATACTCTATCAGAACCTGTGTTATAATGTAATACTGACTACAATGTTCTTTTGAAAAGATATTATAATCTCATGTGAAACCTGACATCATGAAGTCGTATCCTCGTGCTTTGTAAAGTGCCATGAATGTAACTATGACTAGTTATGAGTTATGAGTTAGCAATTTTAGGAGCAAGTTATTATGTATGCTATATAACATGTTGCCAAACTGATCAAACAGTCATACTGATGGTACATGAGAATGACATGGTGAAATAATAGTCTTTAAAATGACCAATTTACATTCCAACTTGTGTGCGCACCTGGCATCAAGATGATTACCAAGCATATGAAGATTATTTGGTGCCAGTTTTGATAAGAATTATTTTGCTAGTAAGTTGAACATTTTTCTGTAAACTCTAAAGAGATTGCCTGGGCTGCTGGTACATCAGTTGCTAAGTAGTGAATAGAACATCTTGAATCTTTGCATATATTTTATAAATTATGCATATAAATTTGCTAAAATGCATATTATCCTGAGGACTGATGAACATGGAGAACATTAATGAGATCTTGGTAACCCAACAGGCTAAATTTAGACCAGAGTGACATGTGGTGTAACGAAGTTGTCAGTGCTGTCAGACACATCTGCGTTGGACCAATTTACTGGGCTTGAGTGTGTTAAGCTCTCATCATCAAACCATTGCATCAGGAGGAGTGCTGTATGTGTTACCTAAAGGCTTAGCATTGTGGGTCCAGGCCAATGGGAGAATAATTAGTGTTCGCCTCAGCTGCTGTGTACGTGCATGTTTGAATTTAGCTGTTCCCGGATCCCCGTAATAAGCTTACCCTTAGAGAGCCACAGGTTTGCCTCATTAACAGAGAAAGCCTTATTGACGAAGATTACGCAATCATGTTTGAAAGCAAGACTGACCTGAATGCCCTGTATTATCTTCTGTAAGCATGACATTTTTGTGCGTAGTCATGCATTGTCAAGCTGTTTAATTTCTACTGAACACATCAGATCTAAGAGCTGTCTTACATTTTAGAAATGTTTTATTTTGTTACACTACATTAGCTGTGCGGTTTTTAAATAAAAATCGCATTGGTGGCCTTACTCAAGACTGTGACCAGGATTTTAAAAAATTTGTGAGGTCCACATTGCAGAAATGCAGAAGCGTGCCATAGTTAATATATCACAACACGTCATACGTACAGCATCGATTACTAATTTCTAATATCTGGCGTGTTATCCTTTCATTCGACCATGAACTGCTCCGACTCCAGTTAGACCGTTGAATGTTTTTAGTGAAATATTTTGGTTTAGTTACCTGTTGATTTCTGAATTGTGTAAAATGAAACTATGCAATACAGTCATTAATAATGTACTCTATCATAGTATGTTATTAAAGTGTAACACAAGACAACATTTAAAAATATTAAGTCGTAAAATATTAACAATCATTAAGTGGTTATTCATAACCAACGAAGGAGCCTAACCCGATCATTAGTGCAAAAGGAAAACTGATTTGCCTAGGAATTTTACAAGTAGTATGAATTAAAGGTATTATACAAATTGCGCACTGGGTCCCTGGAGGACTAGTGGTTAGGCCACATCGCTCTCACCGCTACGGCCTGGGTTTGATTCCCAGCCAGGGAACCAACGCCAGCTACTAGGGTTGCGTGCAACCGTGTGCTGTCAGTGCCACTCCCAAGCCTGGATTAAATTGGGGTGGGTTGTGTCAGGAAGGGCATCCGGTGTAAAAACTGCCAAATCAAACATGCGGACCAATGATCTGCTGTGGTGACCCCTAAACACCCACATTTATATCGGGTGTTCTAGCATATTCTCACACATTTAAGCATTGCATACCTCTCATAAAGAAGTTAAAGTCGGTAGTATAGCATCCCATGAGAGCTAAACATAATGGGTGATTAAGTCTAGATCTGCTCTGAGGTTAGCTGAGAACTAGTCATCGCTGCTGTTTGGGTAGTATTGGAATGTAAGTTTTTTTTTTCTGCATAGTTGATAATACAACAGTATTATTATAGATAAGAAGCTTTACAAAAAGACAAACAAAACAGCACAATGGTGAGGACACATGGATTGCACCGGATCATATTTCTTGAACATTTTATATAGAAAGAAATGCAGTTCTTAATGAAAGGAGTGGATAATCACAAACCTTTTTTTTTTAATTGAATTGTCCATCTCGTCTGAATTTAAATGTATCTGGCAGAAATTATAAGTCCATATACATAGACATTTTTGATCCTCATTGTTTTTACCACACTCTTGCTAAAAGATGGAGTATGCCTCATTGTTCCCAGTGGAAATTCACCTAAGAGATTAACTCCACTCAATCCAGGGGATATGTGCTTTGCTATGCACAAACATGACCGTGTTGAAAGAAAGTTCTGGCTCCTGTTGTGTGAAACCCTTTGAAATGGTTGAATGGTTGAAATGCTTAATAGGGTCATGTGATTTGTATTAAAAGACACTTTTCTTCCATTTTCTGTGTGCAGCATGTGACACTGCAGCTAATGGTGGCCGTTGGAACAGCAGTAATCGGCTCCTTACAGTTCGGCTATAACACAGGAGTCATTAATGCACCTCAGGCGGTAAGAACATCCCATTTGCTTCAAACTGTCTACAAAAAAGTTCAAATCCGGTAAAAAAAAATATTTTTGTGGCTCCTGAGTGTTTGCCCTATCGTCAGGAGATGGTGAGTTCAAATCCCAACGATGCAGCAGCCATCTCTCTCCCCTGTCAGTCACCACCACTAGACAATCGTGGCCAATATTTGCAGAAGAGGGCAGATAGCACTTTCCTCTGAGTGAGTTACTGTGACGGAGCATGAGCAGCAGTTTGAAAATATGCAGTTGGCTGGCTTCACATGTTGCAGAGGAAGCATATTTTAGCCTTAACCCTTCCCAGCTGGTAGCTGTCGTATGATAGGAAAGAGCTATCTTATGGGTGGGAATTGGCAATTGACCAAACTGGGGAGAAAATTGGGGGGGGGAAATAAATAACAAAATTAGATAGCATGCAATTTAAGTTCATCTTAAGAATGAATAACTTAAGAGTTATTTTAAGAATCTGGAGATGTTTGCGTGAAATGTATGCATAAAAGGTTTAAGCTTGAAATTGTCTTTTTCTATTAGTAAATTGAATAAATTAAAGATAAAAGATAAATTTGCTTATTTCAATCATGTATGTGTAGAATAATACAAATTATCTGCCAGTAGGATAAATGCTATTTGAAGTTAACGTTTCTGCTTTAACATGCCTCCTGAACAGGGGTAAACTGTTGAGCTGAAGCAAGTGTCTTTGAGGAGACCTTCCAGGACTGAAACTATGCCTTCTGGTGTAGGCTGATTTTTAATTTCCTGTTAAAATGGGCTTTAGCTGGAATGCTATTGCAACAGTGGGTTCGTGAAGTCTGTAATATTTCACTAAAGTTCCCTGATGTCAGCCTACTGTACAGATAATATTGTAGGAACACGCCACAGGCAAATTCCTAATATTTTTTAAATATATATCATATCTTTGGGACATTGTTTAATTATTCCATTCCCATACACAGAATACAGATTAACATCGCAAATACATACATACAAATATCATCTCAGGGTGTCTCAGCATTTACTAGTACACAGGACAGATTGTTTAAATCTGCAAGCAGTGTTTTAATTCAGGCCCACTGATGCCACTTTAACAGTATGGACGCTTTAGATAAAGCACACTATGTCCTTCTTTGACCTGTGAACTCCAGTCAAAGGTCACATAAAGGGGGATGATATGTGGTCGACATTTGCTCAGTGTTCAAATGAAGATGAAAGAAATGGTACAAATGCTATTAAATCTCTAAATCTAACATTAACCTCTTTTAATACAAGCAAATAACTACAAGTGTGAGTCCATAATGGTCCTGATACTGTTCAGTAGAACCATAAACCAAGTCTTGCCTTTCGAATAGTAAAAAAAAAAAAAGAAAAGTCTGGACTGGGTTGGTCTCACAATGATATACGACTTTCTCAGACTGCCTCTGAGTTATCATGTCTTTTAACACTGCAGCAAAAATGTTCACCGTGTTTACTTAATGTGGAGTCTGACTCCCTCTGCTGACTCAGAGGTAAGGCTGAGAGTCTGACAATTCAACCCAGCCCAATAGCTGTTCAAATACTAAACCACTAGTTAATAATCTAATTCAAAAACCTAGAATCTGACCTCCAAACCATATATTAAACCCCCAAATTATGACCTTATTTCTAATTATGTAATTACTACACACATGTTACCTCTAATGCATTACATTTTAAGCATAATCATGGCCCACATACATAGATCGTAACATATTTATTTATCATTTGCTTTAAACCTCCAGCTTAATCCAGTGTTTGGATTGTCAAACATTAATACAATTAATCTAATTCCAATTTCACTGAAAAATAATGGGCTATAACTAAACTCTGCAATTCTGTAACCTTACTAGATATACACTCACCAGCCACTTTAATAGGAACACCTGTATCCTTATTGTACAATCAGCCAATCATGTGGCAGCAGCATAATGCAAAAAATCATGCAGATACAGGTCAAGACCTCAGGAGCTTCAGTTCACTGAAACTTGACTTGTATCTGCACTATTTAATGCATTGCACTGCTGCCACATGATTGGCTGATTGGATAACTGCATGAATGAGCAGGTGTAATGAAGTGGCCAGTGAGGTTTCAATACATTCAGGTGTCATTACTTTTAGTAGCTCCCTTGTTTAGATACATTGTTCACTGATTGTTTATCAATTTTCTCCAATTCTGCAGATCATTGGGGGCTTCTACAATGAGACATGGCATGATCGGTATTCAGAACACATCCCTCCAAATTCCCTCACCACTCTCTGGGCCATTTCTGTCGCCATTTTTTCTGTAGGAGGTATCTTCGGCTCTTTCTCCGTAGGACTGTTTGTCAATCGCCTGGGCAGGTGGGATTTCAGAACCATACTCTCAGCCTGCTGAAATCTGTGCTGTTCACTGGTACATCACTGGTACCGGTTCAGTACTCATCTCTCCTTTCCTCTGTGTCTCTGTAGGAGGAACTCAATGCTTGTGGCTAATATCTTGGCATTTGTAGCAGCCGCTTTAATGGGCTTCTCTAAGCTGGCTGCATCCTGGGAGATGCTGATCATTGGTCGGCTTGTTGTGGGTCTTTACTCCGGTCTGTCCACAGGCTTTGTGCCCATGTATGTAGGCGAAATTGCGCCGACATCTTTACGTGGGGCACTGGGCACTCTGCATCAATTGGGTATTGTCGTAGGCATCCTGATGGCGCAGGTAAGGTGAAGGACTTGCCATTAACCCACTTATTGTCACTGTATATTCACAAAGAAGTTAATCCTTAGTAGTAGGCTGCATGCTACTCTGTATACTCATTGCACCTTGTTAAGTGTTTCTGGTTACTCCATATCCAGTTTCTTTCGTTGCTTCTGTCATTTCCTGCAGATCTTTGGCATTGAGTCTATTATGGGAAACGCAACAATGTGGCCCTTCTTGCTGGGCTTCACCTTCATCCCGGCCTTGATTCAGTGTGCGCTGCTGCCTTTCTGTCCTGAGAGCCCTCGCTTCCTGCTCATCATCCAAAACGAAGAGAACAAAGCCAAGACTGGTGACGGCTCCTTAAGCTGCAACACACCATCGTTCAAACACAACAAGCATACATGTAATATAATGTAAATTTAGCTGCTTACAAATGTACAAATGGAAATGTTCTGGTAGTTCTGAAGAAGCTTCGTGGCACTGAGGATGTTGGAGAGGACATCCAGGAGATGAAGGAGGAGGGCAGGCAGATGATGAGGGAGAAAAAAGTGACGATCGTGGAGTTGTTCCGGTCTCCACTTTACCGCCAGCCACTCCTCATCGCTGTCATGCTGCAGCTGTCGCAGCAGTTCTCCGGCATCAACGCTGTGAGTTTACACTATGTAGAATCTAAAGCGAAATCTGAATTTTTATTTGTCAAATACAAGTTTAAATACAAATTATTTAGATGTGGTATTATAAACAAACAAAAACAAACAAAAAAAAGACAATACATGTAAAAAAAAAGAAATACACACAAAATATATCATGCATTTTTACAATATACGGTATAATACACTACAGTGCAGAAATGCAGTAAACAATATGATATATGAATACTATCGGTATTGTAAATGCACAAAGGGTGCAGTAAGGATTATACAGTTTTATTTTGTTTTTCTGCAGTCACGCTGATAATGTTATTGATTTATTGATTAACTTATCATTTGGTAATTACTTATCTCTGTGAAGGAAAATGCTAGAAGCAAGAGGCTGATCTTCCCCTAACTTTTACTTACCTGAGATGAATATAACCCTGTTGATTTTACTACGTTATAGGTTTTTTACTACTCTACTAGTATTTTCAAGAAAGCAGGAGTGTCCCAGCCGGTCTATGCAACCATTGGTGCTGGAGTCGTGAACACTGTATTCACCATAGTGTCTGTAAGTTTCATTTGCATTTCCTATATACAATACACTGCAGGTCTAATTGAAGACCTAGCTGAAGTTCTAAGTTTTATGTAGACTTCTGAGTTGACGATTGAGTTGTGGGTGTTATTTCAACGTCACTGACTGCAGTGTGCTCTCATAGCTTAATTAGCTGTGGTATGAATGTGCAACCTTTACCCGTGTGTGTCTTAATGGATGCAATGTCTCACACTTCTGCAGCTGTTTGTGGTGGAGCGAGCAGGACGAAGATCTTTGCACCTCACTGGGCTGATGGGAATGGCTGTGTCTGCTGTTTGCATGACCATTGCCATGGCACTGACTGTGAGTGCATAGCTGACCTTTTCTGTTCCTGTTATATTAATTTCCCTCCACTTTTTCCCCCTCTGGGGTTAACCAAATTTCTTGAGAAAATGTGACAAATTTGGAAGTGTTAGACAATGTCCAGGTTAATCCTTACATAGCAAAATATATTTTAATGTCTATTTTGAAATATGTTAATTGATGTACTATATCAATGCAGATTGTAATTCATACTACAGTGCTGAATTCTCAATTCTGTTTCGGTTAGAAGATTCGTTTCCTATAACAGCAGCTCTGACAGTAGTGCCAGCTGCAAGTCACATAAACCACAGGTTTCTATTATGTGCTCAGTCTAATACATTATTGTTTGTTGTGCTGTTATTGGAAAATAACTTCAGTGTGGTAACGGTAACTCTGTTCACGTTCTGCTACACCACATCATCCCATCATTGATTATTTTCCTACACACGCTGTCATAACTCTGTATTCTGTTGTATCAGGTTAAGATGACTTTATATTTTTTTTTGGAAGTAACTGTTACAACTTAAAGGTAACAGATTAACATAATATTAAAGTTCACACACACTGTTGTTTTTATAAGGAATGCCTTGCACAGTTTGAATGACTTTCCATGGCTCGCCTATTTTCATCCATTCCTTTCTAGGATCAAGTCCCATCCCTTTCATATGTCAGCATCGTCGCCATCTTTGTTTTCGTGGCCTTCTTTGAGATCGGACCTGGTCCTATTCCATGGTTTATTGTGGCTGAACTCTTTAGTCAAGGTCCACGGCCTTCTGCCTTTGCTGTGGCCGGTTTCTCCAACTGGACGGCCAATTTCATAGTAGGAATGTGCTTCCAGTATGTGGAGGTATGGAGAAGTGAACAGAATTATTCATATGTGGTTTTTCTTTATGCTTGTACTGTATATCAGACACTTCATAAGTAACCATCTTTTGTTCTCTTGTTTAGCAACTGACAGGCCCGTACGTCTTCATCATCTTCACCGTGTTGTTGCTCATCTTCTTCGTCTTCACCTACTTCAAGGTGCCTGAGACTAAGGGCCGGACGTTTGACGAGATCTCAGCAGGGTTCCGGCAGAATCTAGGCTCCGGAGCAGAGAAGTACGGCCCACATGAACACAACATGCTGGGCACAGACTCACAGCTCTGAGCCCTGCATTTTCCTCCCATGCTGCTTCAGTGGCTCTATAAATCTCTGGTAACATACTGTAGAGTGTGCTGCAACACCCACTTTCAGATAGATGTCTTTATCTATCGACAAGATAGGAAGGCTGTGGCTGACTCCTGTTTGTGTTCTCTCTTTATTTCCTAGAAGAATGAGAGTAGCTACTTTGTGGGCCACTTGTCATTATTTTATTTTTTAACAATTGCACTATCACTATGCGATCACTGACCACTTGCATTGCCTGCTGAAAAAGATGTACACTTTGGATACACTACTGCGTCACACTATTGTTTATTTACACCTTTCCTCCTAAACAATGTCTGAATGTCTCTCGCTTTTATTCATTTTGTGGGCATGAATGTACAATGATACAACAAGTCTCATTTGAAAAAAATATATATAATAAATAAATTTAACTAACGTGGGCTAAGACCGAGCCTGTTAAGAAGTCAGTTATGGCAGTTTCACCACTGTAGCACTCTGCAAAAAAAAATCAGCAAAAAATATCTTAACAGATGAACACATCTTGAATATCCTTGATGTGATATCAGTGATATTCATTCATTCATGTACTCATCCTGAGTAAGCGCTTTATCCACGATAAGGGTCAGGGTCATGCTGACTCCAGTCTATCATGAGGCATCATGCACACACACACACATTCACACACTTATTCAGAGCTAGGGGTAATTTAGCATAGCCTACCTACATGTTTTGGGAGATGGGATAAATTTCCACTTTCTAGCCATTTTTTACTAATTTCATGTTTGAATTTGTATTAATTCTATTTTCTTATTTCTAAAATATATGTATGAAAATAGGTAAGCAATTTCTAGAAGTAGACCTAATAATAATATTGATATTTTTATCGTTATCTTTTTTATATTTTATCTTAAATATAGGTGAATGCATAATATTAATAATAATATTTCATATACTGTATATCACACATACATACATGCATACATTCACCTTTATTCTTAGCTCTTAAGATATTTCCTGCAGTTCCTGTTTCCACCCAACCAAGTAATTTCATTGGTTTATTGATTTATTGCTCAGGATGTTTATGTGGACATAATACAAGCAAGTTTTTTTTGGCAAAGAATCTTGTTTTCGTCCAAGGAATTCTGTGCATTCTAATATGCTGCCGATTTAGCCCAATCGCTGAAATGTCTTTCATATTTCACGAGGGTAAATTTAAAACGACAACCGACTGCTGTTTTAATTACTTTTTCCTAACAGTAGCCTCAGGTGCAGTACAGAATAAACTATGTGTCAGCCAGGAAATGTAAATGTCCCTAAAAAAGAGAATTTTTGGATTCGATCCTTCAGTATAAGCAGTTTTGTTGGAGAACCATACTACCACATTTACACAAATTAAAACATGATGTACCTTGAAGCCTGATTTATTCCTGAGGAGGCTGTTATAAATCATATAGACCGGCTTATGCCACGATATACCAAAAACTGTGCTACTGGGTTTTATGGTTATTATTTTTGATACCACTTCACCCCTCTTTCGTCATGCATTGAATAAAGTGCAGGCAATTTTTCTCTGCTACTGTGCGACTGAGAATGTTTCTCAAACATGCTGCTTTAACCTCTAACACACCGAGCTTCACCCAATCTATGAATTCCTTTTGCATTTACTGAATTCCGATCAAGCAGAATGACGCCGACATTGACATGGAAGCTAAGCTTAATGAATTTATACTGTCACATGATGTGACATGATACTTGAAAGCACTCTGTACATTTGGTAAACCTTATGACGAGGTTAGATGATGGGTTCTAAATGCTACAAATCTACACATGCCACTGAGAAGCTGAAGTCTCTCTTGTTGCTTTGCATTTTTATTTTTCACTCATTTGAACCAGGCACCCTTTGCCCCATGTGTATTTCATTTTCCTGTAGTTTGATTGTTGATGTTATACTTCTTTTTCTTCCCCAAACTTGTGTATTCAGAAGAGTAAATGTTCCGCACATTTAATACACAAAATATCTCGTCATATATCTCTATATACAGTATATATTTTACTAGAAATGTGCATTTATTAAATGTGATATAATTGTTTATTTATTGCACATTAGTCATCATCACTGTATGTAATATGCATCTCTAGATGTTCAAGCACAGCCTTGTGTTTGATGGTATGTTTTCATATTTCAAATAAATTCATTTCATATTTATTTTTGGACATTTTATGCGCTTTGACTACTGAAGTTGACTACTGAAGCCCTGCCACAGTGTTAGAATACTCTGCACAAGCCATCAAATATTCAGTACTCTAAAGCCGTGTGCTTAAAGAAATTAGTATTAAAAAAAATAATAAGCACACTAAATATTGTATATGTACAGAATATTGAAGGATATAGGAGCAGGTTTATGAAGTTTAACAATGTGCCTATAAACAGTATATATACCACTGTCCTGATAGCTCTTCATTTTTGTAAATTATGCTTTGAAAATTGGAATTGAAATCAATAAAATAAAATTTTAAAACAGCATTGTTGTCCATCTTATTATTTGTTAGATAGAGTATTACATATAGTATAACACGTAACATTAATGTTCCCTTAACACACGTTGTGTACAGCAACACTACAAATAATGATGACAAGCTAATCAGTACTCGTATTAAACTGATTGTTTTGGACCCAGTAAGCTAAATCAAGAAGACCTGAATTATGCGATGTTTAATCTGTAATAAATATGAACACAATGGATTAATTAACATCGTGAAATTCAGGTATATTGGGACATCAGGTAAATTGGGATAGTTATTTATACACATATTTATGATTCATTTGTAGTACATGTCAGTACAAAATATGCAAAGTTAGTTCAAATCATGTTTAGAATTGAATCATTTTCAAGATATGCCAAATTACCAAGCATTTGGCACATGACTGGTTGTATGAAACACCCTGTAATTATGGTTTAATGATACATTGACGGATTTTATGTGCCTTAAATGTTGTTTTTATGAAACATTTTAATAAAAAGGGGAATAAGGTAGACTGAGAAATATAGAACATTACTTAGGCCTACTACTGAGTATGCAGAAATTTTTACTTAGTGTACAGTGTTCATATGATTTTAGAGATTGTTGAAGTTTATTCTTTAAACTTTTGTGTAATGCTGCCACTGCAGGATACTGCATAAATTATTAAATGTTATTTACCTTTCACTGGTGTTCTAATGTGATTATTACTTAATCTGTTCATGCGGAATGTTAGAAAATATGAGATGAATGTAGAAAATATTGAAGATTTTCTAAAACTCTGTTATTGTTATTGCTGTAATTGAAATGAAATACAGAAATACTTCATATGAATAAGTATGCTACACATACATAACATTATAAATGTGTCACTGGAGATTAATGTAAAGGCCTGAACCAATGAAAATATGTGTCCCAAAGGACCAAACATTAAAAACGGTTTTTAGCCTTGAAAAAAGGGTAAGCATGCTTTTACAGAATATAATATTGCAGAATATAAAATGTTTCTTTCACACATAGATAGTCAACACCTTGACGATTTCAGAAATGTGTGTTCAGGTATTTTGTTTTATTAATGAAAAGTTAAAAACTGTCCCAGTATGTCTTAATCCACAGTACTGTTGGTGGAGTCCAATTAAATTGATTATCAAAATTAACCATGCTGTAATTTAGTTTACAAAAATACTCATTTTCAGGCTAGGAAGGAATAAACATTATTTAATCCGGGTGTTTTTAGTTAACATTGAAACAAACATGAATGTTAACTTTGTTCTTAAATTATTAATATTAAATTTTATGGTTTGATAATATTAATGAGTGTTGTAAATAAAGTCAATTAATTGAACGTTAATGTAAAGCGTTACTCATATAACTTATATGGGCACATTCATAATGTTTGCACTCAAAACTATCCAAAGAAAGGCAATCATGTATTTCCACATAAGGGGGCAGTATTACTCTCCATTAATCCATAACTAATCCGAGCACAAGTCCAAACAAGTGCACAGCATGCCAATCATAATACCTTATTCCTACATTCACAACTGGCCAAACAGAAGAAGAGAAAAAATATATCAAAATATATATCAGAACACTGCATTTCAAGTCAAGAGTGTTTTATTTGTAATTATCTGGCCATATTTGGTTTTCCAAACCATGTGGGAAATCCTGCATAGGAGAATGTATTAAATGATATGTCAGGTGTATTCATATTATACTTTTCACACTATACATACCTACAAAGCAGTCCTTAAAGTGTAGGATCAGTTCTCCTAAAATAGCATGAAGGAGAAGACCCACTGGTGGTGGAATAATAGACAAAGGTTTCACAGATGAAACTCACAAAAGTAGAACTGACGCAGGGGAGCTTCATGGTATTTCCAGTCACATGACTCCCTTCAGCTATTTCTTCTGATGATCACAGACCTGAGACTGTGGGGCAGTTATTAGAATAATATACACACTCACATAGGGCTAGGGCTTAACTAGACATCTGTGAACTCTAGTATGTCTGACGTGAAAGAGCACACGGTTCAATCACCTTGCTCAACAGCCAATTACTTTCTTGAACACTGATCCCTCTATACCAAGGCTTTATACAGATGAAAAGCTCAAGTACGCTTGATGCCTACTAGGCATCAAAGGATCAAAGTCCGATTTGAAGTCGACAGATGAAAAAGAGAAGAGAGCTGTCTGTTGCCTCTTTTTCCTTTGCTTGAATGCATACAGTTATACGCAAAAGTTTGGGCAGCCCTGGCCGAATGTCATATTTTCACTGGAGGCTGATGGTGATATTAGCTGGGAGGGCTACAATCTAATATCTATCAATAGCTCCACAATTAAACTATTATGGTTGACCAATACATTATATCCTGAGCTCTCATTAATAATAATAATAATAATAATCATCATCATCATCTGTAAGTTGCTCTGGATTGTTTCTTAAAACCAGTGTTTGTTAAATTCTGTAAACATAAATAACTTTGGGGCTAATTATTTTACACACACACACACACACACACACACAAACAGACATACACACACTTAAAGGAGATATGGGAGCAGCATTAGTGATTTATATTTTTGTGTTTCAAGCCCATAATGCTTGACTGGGTTCATGCTGCATTTCCTCTGAATGACAAACACAGTAAACAGAAAAGCTATAACCCTTTCATTCAAGCAACAAAAAAAAAAAGAAAAGAAAATGACTAAAAACTCAAATTACGGTTGTGTCATCTGTCCTATTGTGTAATTTGTATTTTGATTAGACAATGTGTGCTCAATCTATCAACTTTTAGCAAATAAAACCTCTGCAGTAATATATTTTAAAAATAACATTTTTCTGCACCTGTGAACACACAGTTACTTTATATATGATGAACATAAAAGCCAGGGGGAAAAAAAAGTAATTGTGCCATGTGCAAACATTGGACACCCTTCCAGTTGTAAAGTCTCGGAACTTAATTAATTCTCTGAGCCTTATTTGACTCATTAGGACTTTTTAGGTAGGTCAAGAATTGTCACTAGGAATAACAATTCCAGAGCATAATAAACTTCCTGCGCCTCTAAGCAGCTGACTGAGCATCTGAAAATTGAAGCTAATTAATGCCTACAAAGCAGAGGAAGGATATAAAAAGATATCAAAGCGCTTCCAGCTCACAGTTTCCACTGTCCGAAATGCCATTAGGAAATGGAAGTTAATGCGAACTGTGTAAGATGAGGCAAGATCTGGAAGACAAACCTTCCAGAGAGAGAAGAGAAAACTCTTGCATAGAACTGCCCATATGCTGGCCAGAAAGGCAAAGTAAAACCAGGCAAATATGTCAGTAAGGTTCTGTAGGATGGTTTAGCTGACACAGGAGTGATGGTTCACTGTTCTACCCTGAAGCTGTTGCTTGTGCAAATGTGATCTGCATGGAAGAGTCATCAGAAGGAATCCTTACCTATGATCTCACCACAGAAGTGAACGTCTGATGTACGCACAACAATATCTAGATAAGCCAGAGGCATTTTGGAAACAAGTGCTGTGGACTGATGAAGTTAAAATGGAATGCTTTGGCCACAATCAGCAAAGGTACGTTTTCTTTTTTATTCGTTTTTTTTTTATTTCATTTACGGCATTTGGCAGACGCCCTTATCCAGAGCAACTTACAATTATTTCATTTATACAACTGAGCAGTTGAGGGTTGAGGGCCTTGCTCAAGGGCCCAGCAGTGGCAGCTTGGCGGTGCAGGGACTTGAACGCTCAACCTTCTGATCAGGAGTCTAATGTCTTAACCACTGAGCTACCACTTCCAGTTCCATTTTTTTTTGCATTTCATTTTTTGCATTTCATGAAAAGAGCATCTTGCCAACTATTAAACATGGGGTTGGATCTTTTAGCTTTGGCATTGTGTGGCAGCCAGTGGTAGGAAACACTGCACAGGTAGAGGGAAGTAAAATTGATTCCAGTAAACATCAGCAAATTCTAGAAGCAAATGTGACACAGTGAGTCAAGAACCTGAAGCTGAAAAGACATTGGCTTCTACAACAAGACAATGATCCATAACATACCCACCATGAACTACTTCAAGAAATGGAAGCTGAAGCATTTGGATTGGCTCTCACAGTCCCCGATTTGAACATCATTGAAAATATGTAGGTAGGTTTTAAACATGCTGTGCATGCAAGATGGCCCATGAATATCTCAGACCTACATGCATTCTGCAAGGAATATTGGGTGGAAATTCTTAAAACACAAATAAATAGACTCCTAGCTAGCCACAAAAAGTGTTTGCAAGCTGTAATGAGGGTGTTACTAAATACTAACCTAGTGTTCAACCCTTTGCACATTTCTATTTTTTAATAAAAATATAAGGTAACAAATCATCAGAATATAAGGTAACTTTGCATTAATATTTGCAGGAAAAAGTTTTTTTTTAAATAGTTTGCTGCAGAGATTATTCTTAATTCTTTTCAAAAATCAATAAAAAATATAATTTGTCCAGGGGTGCCCAAACTTTTACATACAACTGCATGTGGGAGGAATTCATTTAGAAACTAGATCTCCATCCAAGGCCACCTCCAATGACCAGTCAGTGTCACTGATGCTGTCCTGAAACACTGTAATGATTACAAATATGAGAACATCATCTGAGTCCTGCTCTGTTTAGTCAGTGACAGTGACAAATGGTGGATTTCAATTCAACTCATTATCAATATTTTTACCAAAGCGCTGTTTAATTCTTGATTCTGATTTGTCACAAGGTGTCGTTTAAGAGTCTATAACAGCCGGTCTGACAATAGTTTAGGCTGCAATGTTTATACCAATGAGCTTAAACTCTATAGCTGAGTTTAAACTCTATAGGAACAGTGTTGATGAAATATTTGATAAGAGATTAGGCTTAGGATAAAAGAGTATCCTTTAACTGCTTTACATTTTAAAAGTGACACTAGTGACACATGACACTAGTGATGGATGAGACAAACAGAGAAGTGTGGAGAGTTCTTTCATCTAAGTCCTCTAAAATTTGCCCCCTCTAAGTGTTTCAGCTGGAGAATACTTGACCTAGATTTCTCAGAATGCTCCTCAGACTGGCCTTCATGGCTCTACACAGCTATGATGATCATCTATCAGCTCAGATGATCACTGATGAAGAGGGCTTCATTAGCATTATATCTCTGTAATTAGAGTACAGAGGGCTAGCACTTTTGATGTGAGAGGATTTTGTTAATAATGTGTTTCAAGCTTATTAGGTACTAGAGTGTTATATCTAATACACTGAAAACTCAGAGTTTACACATAGTGATATGTAAGCTATATATTTCTTTTTGTTTCCTTTGCCAGTTTGTTGGTAATAATAATATAGTAATTACCTTCATATGTTCACTCAAGGACAATGATTAGCTCCTCTAGTACAAAGTCTGCTTTAGTTCTTCTTTATTTAGACACTCATCGGATCCTACTTTTATTTGAACAACTAAAGATATTTCTTTTTGGTTACTGAGATTATGGTTAGGGTTAGATTTAAGTGTATGCTTAGTGTATTAATTAGCTGCATTAATAATTATGTAAGTTGAAGGTCCTCACAAGGATAGTAAGACAAACTGTGTGTGTGTGTGTGTGTGTGTGTGTGTGTGTGTGTGTGTGTGTGTGTGTGTGTGTGTGTGTGTGTGTGCTTAAATATTTGATGCTGTTTTAATATTCACAGTACAGAAAGGGAACAGACTGTCCTCTCTAGGCTGAATTCCAGCAGGAAAAAAAAAAAAAATCAAACCACAGAGATTATTTTAAATAATGACAATATAATATAAAAGAGACTGTTAATATTCAGCAGTACTTTCTGGAACTGCTTGACTTGCAGATCTGAGCTGGAGAACAATCTATGGATTTAAATATTTCTGAAAGGTCAATATATCTTAAAGACCAAATTAATATTAATATTAATATTAAATTAATATTGAGTAACCTCTGGTGTGAATACAAAGTTTTCTGATTGATCACGTTTATCCTATAATGAAACATTTCTCTCCTGATGGGAGTGGTCTCCAGGATGACCCTGCCCACATCCGTTCACTAAATGGTTCGCTAAATGGTTTGACGAGGATATAAATTATGTCGTTTATATTCTATGGTCTTCACATTTACCAGATTTACACCCAATTGAACACTTATGGAAAATTCTGAATCGTGTGTGTTGGACAAAGCTCTCCACCACTATCATAAAAAGGGAACGCCTTTTGGAAGAACGATGTTCAGTGCTCCAGTATGGTTCCAGATACTTGTTGAATTAAGGAACAGTGAAGCTGTTCTGTTGGTATTTCCTCTAATATGTCACCTGTCTGTATAGAGCTATAAGCATTCAGGTAAATGTTTCAATTTCAGGTCTGAAGCATTGCACTTGTTTCATCATGAACTGCATGCTTGTAAATGGGGTTCCTAAACTGCATGTTTGCTTCATCTGAAGATGTTCTAGAAACCATTTTTTCCAGTTTCCAACCATTCTATAAGGTTGGAAATTTAACAATCAGGAATAATAAACAGAATAGTAATCTATCCATACATATGTAATGTAATGTAAAGATGTAATTATCCATGCATATGTAACTGTGTATATATTTGTATATAACTGATGAATACATTAATGTTATTATACAGTATTAGTAATATATGAAATAAAATGTATATTTAATTGCTATTTAAAATAGCTATTTATGAAACTGCAGTTGTATATAATATCATATTGAGAATGTATGATATATTCTCTTTGCTGAAGATGTACCTTTCATAACCAATTTAGTTTAGCCTAGCTTTCTTTCCTGGAACACCATATACTGATTGTGTATTTTTGACTGATGTTGTGCCTTAAAAGCTCCATCTCCACTGGCCTTGTAGGGAAAAATCTCTCTCTCTTTCTCTCTCTCTCTCTCTCTCTCTCTCTCTGTGTGTGTGTGTGTGTGTGCGCCACTGAAATGAAAAAATGAAAATTTCCTCTCCTCTCTTCGTCTATCAGCAATTCATGCTGCAAATGCCTTTGTTTTTCATAAAATATGCATGAGGACAGGCTGGACTGTCTTGGAATGGTTGGCCTTCAGCAGCTCTCGGTTACAAATGAACGTGGCTTGAAACCAGTCTCTACAGAAGCACATGACAAAAACTAGGAGTGACTGACTTTAATTTTATATTCTTTAGTTTTATCTTCACACTTTGGGGGTTTATGTAAAAACTGCTAGGCTGCCTGACACACTCTAGTGACTCCACTATGCTGCCAGCGTATTCCTGTTCCACTTATTTTGCACTGATAAGAACAGCATGGCCTGACCTAACAAGGTGAGTTTCTCCTCTTTAGACAGTGACAATTATGAGAAAATTTGTATCACCCATTCAGGCCTTGTCCTCCATAGACATACTGCTGTGTGCTTATTACTCAGTACTTCCTTGTGCTGCGCAGTGCTTATAAAAAAAAGAGGCTTATAAGGAGCTGCATGCATTATTTCTGACTTTATGCAGCTCCTTTATGAGTCTCCTTTTTCAGCCAGGAGGATTGGCTTGAAATAAATGATGGGTGTGTGCACAGTGAGATGTGGGATGCTTGTTGGTGTGAACTCCGCCTGGGGCGTCAGTCTTTGATGTGTGTTAGGGACTGAGAGTTGAACTGCTGTGGGGGGGACTAACGTCGAGTAAAAAGGCATGGAAGGATCAATAGCTTTCATCATCTTACAAAAGCAGGCATTATGTCTGGAGGAAGACAGGAGTCGGATTCTGGAGGTGATTATTGTAACGGCTGTGAAATGATAAGACCATCGATTGTCAGCTATATTGCAGGAAGAAAAATAACAATGGTTTCACATTAAACCACTGAGCTGTTTTTATTTAATTGACTAATCTAGTAACTAAGAAGTTGGTACCTTAAAATAGCAAAAAATGCAAATACTGGATTTAATGGCTTGTGTAACAATATAAATAATGTAAAATAAGGTATACACCGTCCCAGTGTCTAGGGGTAAAATCTGTCTAATTTATACACAGCACAAAGCACTAAAAATACAACATACAGCCCCATGTGTCATAAAATAAACTGTGCTATACTTATGTTTTCAATTTTATTCATGATGCTATTCATATTTCTGTGTGGCTGTAACAGCTGCAGGGTGACACATAAATAATTCATCAGTTAAAAAAATGACACAACATTGTGTCTCCTGTGACTTCGAGTGGTCATATTATACGTGCATGTGGTTCTACAAGAAGAGAGAAGAGGATATATCATGGCACTTTAAAGACAACAGAAAAGCACAGCCAGAGGATGAGCATTACGATTATGTGGGCAATTATGAGCTGGTGTGTCTGGCTACAGAACTTGAGCCTTACAGAGCCATGGCTGCCTGAAGGCAGAGAAGTGTCAAGTTCTGTTTTTACAGGACTTCATGTGCAATTTGATTTCCAAGTACTTTAGTGTGTCGTTGTTGTAATGGCTGTATTAGTTTTATCTTCCAATGTAACTAATCTACTAATCTAGCTTCCAAGAAAGTATTCTGACAGTAAAACAATTACAGCTGGTGGTCGAAGGTTTTATGACTGCCCCGGTGACCAGAGGTTAGCTGACTGGGGATCTCTAGGGGGCTCTTCATTCCATTTGCCACTTCCATACCTTTGCTGATATAAACCTCTTTAACCACAGGTACTGTAATAAAACTTGTTTTAGAGGTGTCCCCTAGAGCCTTAAAGACTGCCCTTTATCCTCTGACTAAATCAAACACATTCTTACGAGCTCTTACTATGCAACTTATGTTCATTCTTGGTTCATATAACGATGATGCTTAACCTAACCCTAACACTAACCCTGGTACAAATTTGTTATAATTTATGACTGGCATAGAAATATGGAAAGCTCTGGAAAGCTTTGTGCTGCCAGGAGGAGGTACACGTTCCCAAAACAGATGGTGGCCTGTTCTGGATGCAATGTGACAGCGGGAATTTATCTATTTATCTCTGATGAACTGTGCCGTTCTCATATTTGATGCCCTGATGGGTTTTGACACAGCTGGGTATTGGCCTGTCATTAAAACAGAATGCAGCCAAGAACAGAATACAGACTGACTGTTGGGTAAGATGAAATACATGGGTTTGCAAATGCATTCAGACAGAATCCAATTCAATTCAATGTTATTTTCATAGCACAAATGAGCAAGCCAGAGGCAACAGTGGCAAAAAAAAAAAAAAAAAAAAAAAAAACATGACGACATAGAGATAGAAATCTTGAGATGAGCCAGAATCAAAAGGGACGCCAGATTGCGAGATTATGCACATTATAAAATACAGTTATATACAGAAAAGGCATACAGTACTAAATGTGCTAAAAGGATATGGAATGTTCAGTATAATCATACTGAGCATAGTAGAGTCTTTATGAGTCATAGGAAGTCTACAGTATCCAGATGAGATTATTCACTGAAGCCAGAAGGCATAAAATATTTTTGGAAGTCTGTATAGTATCCATGTGAGATAATCCACAGCTACAGTAGGTGAGTCACAAGTACAGAAAGCTTCACCCACTGGAAATTTCACTGGGAATAGGGGCAGATGTTAGAGATGCATTTTAAAAAAGGACTCACATGAGGCTGAAGACATCTGTGCTATTTGTGAATTACAGCATTTCTGTTAACATCACTGTGTTCCCTATGTACTCTATTACCAGCTTTATTTTTTTCTATATAAATTTAGATTTAAATCATTTCGCAATCTAATCTAAGTTACTGATTCTTTTAATAGCATCATACTTTTTTTCTTTAACTGTAAGCCTGTATACCTGTGTCAATTCTTCAAATCCAGCATAAGCTTTTTACTACAATTATTCTACAGTTAAAAAAAAGCATAAGGAGGAATTGGCACTGCAAAAAATGACAATTCTTTTTTTTTTTACTGTGTTCTCTTTTGATTACAGCCCAATAGCCTGGTCATTTCAACTGTGGGAAATGCATAGTATATCACACAAAATTTGAAATTTCAAAGAAAAAAAAAAAAAGGCTGTGACTTAGAGTCACAAGAATTGTATGTTGACTTGTCTTCCAAGGATTCTTGTTTATCAAACAAAATGGCAAGGTAACTAAGGTCTTTAAAGTGCTCTTTTTTTCCAAAATTCAAAATGCAGGTGGGAAAATATGTTACTGAGAGTTCCAGAAAGGAAAGAGCTGTAGTGCTTAATTTTATAAACACCTGAATTAAACCTCAATGCTATTTACCAGGGGAAAGAAAAAGGAGCAAAAAAAAAAAAAAATCCATTTTTGAAATTTCTGAAAATAAATGGTTGATACTGAATTTAGGAGTGCACTATTGCTGAAACAGAAGAAAGAATTAAAAGAGAGACACATAAATGTCATGAACGTTAATGGTATGTGTATTTTGGGGGAGTATCTTCACAAATGAAATGAACAAACATCTGGAATACATATTGTCAGCTATAAGTAAAGTCTTTCACAGATGCAAATGATAGCCTTGTAGCTGTCCATTACTTTGCTGTACACTGAACATAATTTCCCATAATTGTCTTTTCTACTTACCAGAGAAAATGAGCAATAATATATTTCGAAATGGGAGCTTTCCATTGGACTCGAATCATAGAGCAGTAATATAACAAGGGCTGGCATGGAAGTGCAGTGGTGAGCAAAAAAAGCATCTCAGAATGCACAACACATCAAATCTTGAGGTGGATGGGCTACAACAACAGAAGACCTGAGCCTGTGCCCATGATATGATACATATTCCTGTTCTAGGCTGACAGGAGTCGAACCCAGTGTGGTCTTCTGCTGTTGTAGCCCATTTACTTTAAGGTTCGATGTTTTGTGCATGCTGAAGTGCTTTTCTGCTCACCATGGTTGCAAAGAGTGATTATTTGAGTTACTATAACCTTCCTGGCAGCTTGAACCAATCTAGCCATTTTCCTCTGACCTCTCTTATAAACAAGACATTTCCACCCACAGAACTGTTGCTCACTCAATGCTTTACTGGTTTTTGCACCATTCTGTGTAAACTCTAGAGACTGTTGTGTGTGAAAATCCCAGGAGATCAGCAGTTTCTGAAATACTCAAACCAGCCTTTCTGGTGCCAACAACCATGCCACAGTCACAGAGATGACACTGTTTCTTCATTCAGATGTTTGATGTGAACATTACCTGAAGCTCTTGACCTGTGTCTGCATTGTGCAATTGTGCTGCTGCCACACGATTGTCTGATTAGATAACTGCATGATTGTGCAGGTGGAAAGGTGTTCCTATTAAAGTGGACGGTGAGTGTATATACTGGCATCTGTGTGCATGTATTAATGAAGTTTCTAAATGGTTTAATATTCCATGCATTCTGTGCCTGCAAACAGAATTTTGGTTCTAGTTCTTTTTCAATGTATGCAGCACTAACAGTGTTATTTATCTCGGGCGCGCGCAGCGGCGCCGGTAAGTCACGTGCGTCTCCTCGGGGTGGACTGAGAGAGAGAAAGGGAAGAAGGCTGTAGTTAGATGCTGAAGGCTGTAGTTAGATGCTGAAGGCTGTAGTTAGTAGCAGCTCGGTGTGTGCTATGCTCTGAAGCTGCAAACCGCCACACATCTCATCAGCTTCAGTTTGGAAACGACAGTTTTGTTAAACTAGTCCACTTCCTGGATCAAGTGCAGATGTTGTAGTGACCAGTGCACACCCAGCTTCTAGCTGTTTCGACGGTGAGACAACTACAAAGCCACAACAGAGCAAAGTAAGTCGCGATCATCTGCAGAACGACTTCACACTTAGGACATGTTTGTGTCCGTTAAGGAGATGCGCGAGGCGCAGCTGTGTTGCGCGCGCGCGCTAACGTGGATGCCATTAATATGCGAACATGTGTACTCTATTATTAAACTGTAAAGTGTAAATCAGACTGAATTAGCTGATTACCCTGCTGGGAAAAAAAAAAGATGAAAATTAAAATGGTTTTAATGGTTATAATGTGCACTGTATTGGTTTTAATGGAAACTCTAATGGTCCCTGTGGGTCTCTACTGGTAATCTGTTGCCTTCTACTGGTGGCATGTTATGTCTAGTGGATACCATTAAGGACCAATAATGGTAATGGTTTAATGGTTAGCTGATGGTTTGTAATGGTATTTGTAATGGAAACATTTCTGTGATGTTTTCTATTTTTCTTTCCATGCTGATTCAGCATACTGATTTTTAAGAATTTATGATTATTGAACAAGACAATAACACACACACACACACACACACACACACACACACATATACACGTATATACACTGTTTTCTATGGATATAAGATATAAATATGATGTAGCTAACTGAGCCATGTGCCAGGAGCTTAAATCCTTTTTTAAAGTTACTAAGTTTCAGATAATGCAGTGTTTGTGAGTGGATAAAAACAGTGAAAGTGATACTTTTCTGCAGAGCTCGGACATATTTATTAATACGGTTTAAGATAAGACATAGTATAGCACATACTATTATAGATATGGTGATATTAAAACTACAAGGATGCTGTATAGTTTTATTTTAATTAGTGTTAATCGATAGAATAGATAATATGTTACAAAATGCCTTACATTATGGGCCTTGAAAGGCTCACAAAATTATTAATACTTTTTCATTTGATGGCACTCCCCTGACTCTTCCTTACAGCCCCACTGTTTCTCAGATGTTAGTGTCTGGTCAGCTCTTTGAGAGCTAGTCAGCTTGATGCCCTGATTGATATTCACCTTTTCTCAAACACTGTACAAACTGCTATCATCAGTTTTCAGTGGAAAAAGAGAAATCATATATTCACCAGTCTGCCCGTTCCATAGCTCCTGCTATCTCAGTAATAAGAGGGAGGATAATTTAGAGGGGTGTGTTTTTTTTTGTACTAAAGCAGGCATGATCTACTCTGTGGGATCAAAGGCTACAGGAAGTAACTAGGGATGTAGTGATGATGCCAATAAGAGGAAAAATAAAGCCACACAGCTAGCTATAAGCCGTTGGCCACAGCCAATTGTTTAGAACCAGTAGATATTCAAAGCAAATTGTTTCATGTCAATCAAAAAAGAAAAGACATAAAGCCCAGAATGCATAAAGCACAGGCTATGCATTAAGCGAAATGTCTTCTGTGTGGACCTGATTCAGCATATGAAAAAAAACAGACAGCAGAACCGCTATTTGCAAGTTGTGTTCTATGGCACATCGGTTGAAAAAAAAAAAAAATTCTGGCTAAAAAAAAAAAAAAAATTCTAACAAAATATCCACACTCAAAACAGTAGTTGAAATTTACTGCAAATCTCAGGAGGACATTCTGCAGTATTCAAATCAGGATGTCTCGCTCTAGAGAAACACTGGCACCACTGTAACACTGCATTTACATTATGATCATACGCAGAATATAGCGAACTGAATTTTCCATGATTTTCATTCGAGCAGCAATGGGAAATCAAGGCTACTGTATTTGAAGCTCAAGCTCTACAATAAAAATTAAAAATGACTGATACAGAGTGAACCTATTTCATATTATTTCTCGTGGAATAGCCCGCACATGCACACCTATTCTAACGTTAGTTATTTAAATTAGCCAGCACTGGTATAGGTAAATATAAGTGAATATAAGTAAATGTAAGTGAATTTAAGGTGAACAGTTGTCCTGATTTGTTATGAAGCATACAAATATGTTAGCTACATTCTATATGTGCAACGTATGATGCTATCATCATGGTAACATTTGCATGTATGCATGCTAACTTTGGTCATCCATCATCACATTTTTACAGCAGTTTTGCAATTAGACACAATCTGACAGTGTAGAGTAACAGATGCTCATAACAGATATATAGATATGTGTAATAATTTTTATTAAGCATCAGTATGTATCCCTGAATCATAATCAGTCTAACACAAAAAGACGTTGTATAAATCAAATGTATAATTTAAAAAAAAAGAAAACAGAAAGGTGTAATATTTGGGGTCAGATGTAGAGGTATTTATGGGACTGTTTTTTTTTTTTTTTTTTTAAATCCCAGTCCATTTTTTTTTCAGGTAGAACATGCCATTGATTATAGGACGAACAATGCTTGCTGCTTTGAATGTCCTAAAATGACAGCCAGGCAGACAGAAAACTTTGGGAACTTTTGTAAACTTTTTATTTTAACAAGGGCAAACCAAATGTCTTTTCACTCTCCAGGCTGAATTTTTCTCGTTTTCCCACAGCAGATAAATTCAGGTCAGTGGCTTGCCCTCCAGGAAGCTGAAAGATCTGTGTGTAGCCTGCAGGCTTGCTGGTTTAATGGTCATGATGACTGTACCTCCTCCACAGTACCACCTGAGCTCCAGGCATTTGTCTGGAATCTGGATGGTACTAATATTCCATCTTATACACCACGCACTGTGTCCATTATCAAGGCTATATCATTAGGGCTGCCGTCCAACTTGTGGTCTAATATAATCAATCTTTTATGGCAGTTGAGGTTTGTGGTAATTTGGAAAATGCTAATCAACTTGACGGTTGACAGCCATTTTGTTGTATATCCTCTCTACATCAAAGCATAGTGCAAAGAAAGAATATGCAGTATGTGCGTTTATTGTCCACTTTAATAGCCTATTATATATAATATCTATGCAATTATCCAATCAGCCAATCATGTGGCAGCAGTGAAATACATAAAATTATGCAGATACAGGTCAAGAGCTTCAGTTAATGTTCACATCAACCATCAGAATAAGGAAAAATGTGATCTCAGTGACAGTGGAATGGTTGGTGGTGCCAGATGGGCTGGTTTGAGTAGTATCTAGAGATTTTCATGCACAGCAGGCTCTAGAGTTTATACAGAATGGTGTTAAAAAACATCCAGTTCTGTGAGCGGAAACTCCTTTCTGATGAGAGAGGTCAGAGGAGAATGGCCAGATTGGTTTAAGCTGACAGGACGTGGACAAAAACTCAGACAACCACTCTTTACAAATGTGGTGAGAGGAAAAGCATCTCACAATGCACAACACACCAAACCAAACCATGAGCCGGATGGGCTACAACAGCAGAAGACCACAGGTTCCACTCCTATTGGCCAAGAACAGGAATCTAAGGCTACAGTAGACACAGGCTCACTGGAACTGGATTGGAAAATAACGTCTGGTCTTATTCCAATATTCAGTTGTCTTGTTTCGGTGAACCTGTGCCCACTGTAACTTCAGATTACTGTTGCATTATACATGTAACGTAATGAAACTGAGTGTCCTTCATGTGTGGTCTTGATTTGTTATGAGAAGCAGAGCATCATTTTTATGTGCCTTTGAGTCAGCCAAGAAAAAATAAACTTAATATAACAAAACGTAATATAACAAAACCCCGTTCCTTCATCTTTAAAAAAGAAAGGCCATTTTAATAACTTGATTTATCTGTCATATTTACATCCAAACCTGTGTGTATGTTTGTATGTTGGCATGGTGTATGTGCTTGCATACGTTTACACGCCTTGATCCAGAGGCGTCTTTCATTTCTCTCCTCCTGTGCTCGCTTGTAGTGTGGTCAAATTGAATCAGTGGGGAGACTTGTTCTGTTCTCAGAGGTTGCAGCCTCTAGACATCGACATCGACCACACTGACTCGTTACAATTTTCCAATATGGATTAAAGCTACCCTCTGGCATTAAGCTGCATTGAACTGAGGTGTGCAATTATGCTAGGTTGTGTTATAGTGCTAATGCATTGTGTTATAGTGCTAATGCATTATGGATTAGGGATTTAGCGACAGATTGTTTTTCATCTGTCTCTCATGCTGTGAAAGATGATTCAAATATTCCATTAATAGAGGTTGTTAAGTAAATGTTCTAGAAATGTGTGTTATAGCGCTACACCATATACTGGATATTTGAAGTACTAAATTGCCTTAAAATGAGGAACACTGTTCTTCAGTGGTTTTGACATGACAGTACAAAGGAATTAAACATATGCTGTTTTGAACTGATTTTGCATAACGAGTCACCTTTAAGGATGGATGTAAGCTGAAATCGAAATGAGATGCATAAGATGAAGTGATTCTTGTTTTCGTTTGCGAAGAGATCCCAAGCCTCCCTCATGCATTGTATTCCAAATCCTTTTTTATGATAATGATATCCAGGTTATTCACAGAGGACACAAGACACGACTGTTTATTGTTTTTAGCTCATCCCTGCCACAGAAGTTGGAAATAGTCTTTTGTGGGGTTCCTCTACGACTGAAGTGTCATATGAGCCTGTGTCTCAGAATATGATGGCTTTCCAGTTGTTAAAACTTATCAATATATTCATATCAGTGCCTATAGTCATGTCATAATTACTGGGACCCTTCAAAAAATGGCCAAGAAATTCTGAACTGGACAAAATGTCATTGGAAATAAATTTGGAATCTATTTTTGTGGTCAAATCAAATGAAAATTAAAGGTCTTGGCTATAATCACCATCAGCATGCTTGGTGGATCAATTATGCATTTTGGGCTGTTTTGTGGCTTGTAGTCGAGGGCTACTTCCAGCCATTATGAATTACACAATATACCACAATATTTTAGCCTAAAACCTGGTTTCCTCTGCCAGGAGGTTAAGTCTCAGTGAAGACTGGTGGAACTTTTGCCAAAAATTAAATGTAAAGGTGCATATTAAATGTTAAAACAGTGTTTGGGGGAAAAACATTACTTAAGAAAACGTTTTTTTTTACATTTATCGTTTTATATATTCATTTTTGCTCATTTTCACGATGGATGCATATACATTTAGAGTTGACTGTAACAAATAAAGTGTGATTATTTTTCTAAACATTGTGTAAACATTACTTTTATGAAAACACAAAAAACCATATGAGCTCATTGTTTTCAGGGGGGCTAGTACACCTGCTAAATGTAGAAATACTGGAGATGTACAGGAGAGCTGGACTGTGTCTTTGCTGTCAGTCACATACATATAGCTTGTGAAGAACAACAGCAGTACCCTCTTGGAAATTGATCCATTTCTCTTTGAAGTCCATCACAGAGGATCACAAAAAAATAGATTTGGTTTGGCCCAGAAGGACAAATCAGTTTATAAAAGCAGTGATACAGACAGTCATAAATAATGTCGTCGCATTTCCGCCCTTTACTTAGAGCCCGTGTAATGGCATTTCTCCAAGTTTTTAAAAGCAGTGCAGCCATTTTATTAAGTAAATGTATCATTAATCTTCTCTATGGTTTAAATCACACTCTTTCAGTGACCTTAGTTTCTGCATGTCAGACAAAGTCACACACTCCACAGCACACACAGTCCTGTTCACTGATTAAGACAGCACTTTCCGGTGTCACCTTTTGTCTTGGTATCAGAGTAACTAAGGTTATTTAAATGGAAAGGTTAGCAAACAAAACAGAACTTTTTCCAACCTTCATGTTCAGCACAAATTTGCAAATAGAGACAAATGGTGTGAAGCTAGAGTCTGCCTCACACATAAATCACACTCTTTAAATTGTAGAATATTGCTACTATCACTTTATCACGCTTTGTGGTTTAGTAATACAGTCACAGTGAAGGGAAGAGGTTTTGCTAACACCTTTTCTGATCAATTTCATTAATTATTATTAATTATTATTAACATCTATGAAAAAATAATTAGTTTTTCACAATTGGACAATTAACAATTGCTTATAAATGACATATGTCATGGTTAATATATGTGTACACTATAAACTAATCATTTAATTGTTATGAGCAAAAGTTATGCAGATTGTGAATATTAAGAGATGTTTATGTATACGTGCATACATATGTTGTATACTGTATATTTTCATACTTATAACACATTCTTTCATTTGCTGTAAAGCAGCTACTACTGTCTAGAAGTCCCTGCAGTTTCCACCTGAGAGCATACAAGGCCATGTACTAGGGTCTCTTACACTCAGGAGTGTCTCTTGACCTGCTGGGTTGCAGGACTCAACCTGCCTAAGTGCCATAATGAGCAACAGAACAATTCGTAGCTACTCAGGGACAGTGCATGACTGGAGAAAAATGGTAGCTGCAGGTCAAGTCCATGCAGAACCATTGTATACAGTATTATTAAATCATAATTAAACTGAATAAAACAGCTAGGCTTCATGTTTTTTATTGGTACCTCAGGTAACAGCCCATAGCTTGTACATTTATGCTCATTTGATTGCAGTGTGGGGAAGTTTCAGTTGCTTAGTCCAGTGGTTCATTATTTAAATTGGAATACTTGTTCTAGTTCTAGTTTATAGAAGTGTCAGTGATTGTGGGACAGTATTCACGATTCAAGATTCAAGATCTTTATTGTCATATGTACTTTGGTACAATGAAATTCTTATTTTGTTTTTATCCCTCACGAGGAAGACGGGGTAGAAGGGCAACAAACAATACACGATAGCAAAAGTCAATTTACAGTATGAATAAGAGAACCGGTAAGCAATAAGAACAGTTAACAATAAAAAGGCTTCACAGTATAATGAAGCAGTGCAAGTAATGATAAAGTGGCAGTAATGTAAAGTGTCAAGTAGTGATAAAGTGTGAGTGCAAAGTGTAGTGTTTAAAGTGTCAATGATTATTAATCCAATTAGTATGAGGTGTGTATGATAGTCCATTTGGTAAGGTGCAGGGTGTAATTGAGCAGGGGGGCTGATTTTATCCTAATGACCCCGGTGGAAGTGGTAGTGGACGATGACTATTAATCAAGCTAATGGCCTGGGGATATAAACTGTTCCGGAGCCTGGATGTTCTGGCCGCAGCACTCCGGTACCACTTGCCAGACTTCATGAGGGTGAAGATTATTTTTGAAGAAAATTATGGGTGGGATGAGTGAGGTGGCTGATGATGTTGCTAGCCCATTTGTAGGTCCTTTTATTGAGTATGTCCTGCAGTGAGGGGAGATCTGTCCCTGTGATTTTCTGGGCCAGGCAGAAATATACCACCAGGTTTGGCTGTACAAAATGTCCAAATCCTTTCTAAATGGCCGTTACGTTTGACCCCTATAGAAGGGAAGCTTCAGAGTTCTCACTGTGAAAGGTGGTGCAGTCATGATCACTTCAGAATGAACCATAGCCATTGCAAATACCTTTCACAGATTTTTCTGACTGAGTTTATTTTTAAACCTGTACTAATGTTTTCAAGTTTATTTAGTAATTAAGGAATATATCGTAAAACATGTACATTGTAATCATGAACAACTACATGAACTTTTACCGATGAACTCCATCTTTTTCGCAGCACAGACGAATATATAACTTCAAACCCGTTTGTGAATGTGGGCTCAATTTATGACAGGTGGATGAACAGGACAGTCTGGCTGACCATTAGATAAAATAGAGGTCCATTCTTGAGAAAATCTACTGTGCTGCTGTATCATGACTAGCCTGAGGACCGCTACAAATTGGCTGCTGTATGTCTAGTGGGACCTGACCTGTCAGGAACTCCTGAAACTTCTGTGTGACTCTCATGCCCTGCACATCTAATACAGCAGCTTTCATGGTAATAGTGCCTGTGAGTTTTGAGGTAAGCCCAGCTTCTGCCTGTCATTAGTAGTCTGAGCCCATGTTTTTCTGCTTTTCCAGGAAAGCTAGGTAGGACCAATATTCTTTCTATGCCTGAAATATATTAATAATTTACACTGTAAGTATTCTCAATTAAATAACATTTTGCTTGTACTATTCCCAATAACAATGCATCAGCATTACAAACAGTGCTGTTTAAGTCTTCACTTTATAGCAAAAGAAATCAATACAGAAGGCTAAAATGACAAAACCAATAATGGTGCATGACTGACTTCATTCTGTTATGTGTTCTTTTCTTAAAGTCACTGCAAAACTCTATGATTAATTCTTCTCAAACTGAACCATTTAGGTTTTAAGCTGGTGCAACATGATCCATCTGTTATCTGTCAGAGTCTGACTCTTTAGGGCACAGAATGAATTTTAACACATTTCTGTTGAGCTGCCAAAAGTAAGTGTGGGTATTGATAGCACTCGTCCGGCACTTCAGATAAGTGGAATGGCTTGAAAAGTCTCTTTGCTCCACAGTTTCTTTGACATTGTTTGTTGACAATATTTGTTGTAATGGACAAGCCAGGAAAAATTAAGACGCAAAATTATTCATTACTGAAAAAAGACTAGAAGCCATGAGCAAAATACAAATGTTAAAAGATTTTAGAACATTTTAGACAGCACTGCTAAAAAAAAAAAAATCATGTCCACATTATTACAAGTGGTATTGCTGATTAAATTAATCTTCATGGTCATTTGTGTAATATCAACTGAATTGTATAAAATTTTATCAGGTAAAATGAGATAATATATAAAAAGCAATTAAAAAAAAGTATAATTTGTACTTGATTTGTCCAGATGTGTTGCATAATTTCCACTGAAAAATAGTTAAATATTTAGAAATTTGTCTGGCAATGTAGATAATCTCATTTCCTCAAAGACAAAGTGCACAATGAACAATAGGCTCCTTACACACAAGAAGATATGAAAGTCATTAATAATCAATCATAACACTCCATAGATGCAATGCTGATGAAACCCAACTGAACTCCAACTCTTAACACTCAAACCTGATGCCATTTTTCAGGTTGAGGGAAAGTGCAACTTTTTCAGTATTGCATCGTAAACATTTACTTCTAGTGCTTTTTGTTTTGGGTTTTATCTCTGAATATCTTCAGATAACCATTTTTCACATTTAGTAACTCTATCTGATAGGAAAATGACATAGTCACCACTCTGGGGTATTTTTCTTCTAAACAAGAAAAACAACAAAACTAGAATCTAGTAATTTGGAATGATTTAAGTTTACATTAACTTATTGAGTAATTTTAAGATCATAATTAAAATCAAAGTTTGATTTATTAAAAGTTTTTTTCTCATAAAAACATAGATATTTGTTTGTTTAAATCCAAATAATAAATGTTAGCAAAATTTACAAAATTTTTGAATTATTTTTTTACAATATAGGACTGTAAAAACATAGACCTCTTTAGAATAAGGATGTCCTTTTTTCCTAATGTCTGCCAATGTTGCAAATTTATTACTGGACATAAGGATATATTTAAGTGGACTACATCCTTCGATGTCCCCTTTTCGTGCCATGAGAATTCACTGTAAATATACAAGGCCATTGTTAATATGGCTGTCCTGATTTAGCCTGCCTGAAGCCATACTTCAGTATGACCGATGTGTCCTCTTACACACTTCTCAGCGTAGCTGATAGTGTTATCATTTCCACTGGACAGGGGCATCATGTGTACAATGTTTAAACGATTGGACAGTTGCCTTTAGAGTACTGTCTGATCTAAAAAATCGGCAGAAGAGAAATCAATTACAACATTGCTCACTAGTAAGCAAACGCTACTCATGTTCCAAAGCACTAAATGTTGTTTGTCTTTTTCATTGCTAGGTCTGTTGCCTTTGTGATTAGCAGGTTAAACATGCCTATTATTGTGGTGTTGTTTACAGAAGCCAAGCTCAGCTTTAGCTGTATGGTTGAGGTCATGAGTTAGTGATTAGCACAGAGTGTGACGTGACTGTCAAGACAGCCAGAAGAGCATTCTTCTTACCAGTGCAAATAAAAAATCTCCAAAATGGCATCTGATCATTTATGCCCTCTGAAAATATATGAATAGTATTAATAACCAAATAGTTTATAGTTTTATTAATTTTCTTTGAGGTGTTTCTTTACACAGAAATGTAACCTGTCTAATATATTGACCATTATTCATATTGAGCTTATTTTATTACTAAAATGGGAATGGAAAAGCACATAATTAACATTTAAGATGAAAATAAGAACAGGAAAAATATATTGTATATTGTATGTATATTAAAATATATTTTATTAAATACTGATGATATTAAGTAAAAGCATTTTACTACTATATTAAATATTTCGCATATCATGGGTTATATGTCTTGAAAATAGTGACTAAGAGAATATTCATGCATTCATGTTCAGTAATGGCTTTATCCTGGTCAGGGTCACTGTGGAGCCTATTGAACACTGGGAATATATCCTGAATGGGATGCCAGTCCATCACAAGGCACTAAACACACACACATTCATTCACACATGGGGCAGTGTAGCATAGCTTATCCACCTACTGACATGCCTGTGGGTGTGGGAGGAAACTGGAGAATCCAGAGGAAACCCACACTGACACGGGCAGCACAAGCACAGAAACTCTGCAAAGACAGTAACCACAGAAACTAAATATTAAAAGATTTCCACAGCTTGCATCATTTCGCAGATGTAAGCTGCAAAAAAAAATGTAAAGTATGAACACAATTTGTATTAAATTCATCGATTCAGCAGCATTTGCACTCGGGCAAACATTGCATAAAACATAAAACACTATTCCTTATTTGCTCTGACCAGTGACTAAAGACCTGAAGCACAGTGACTCGGCTGCAGAAGAGAAAGGGAAGAAACAACATCAGAAAGCTAGACAAAATGACCTAAATACAAATGTTTAATAATATATATGTATATATAGAACAGGGGTGTAACGATGCACCTCAACCCCACTGAACACATTTGGGATGAACTGGAACACTGACAGCACCCCAGGCCTCCACACCCAACATCAGTGCCTGACCTTATTAATCAAAGGGCACCAATCCCTATAGCCGCGTTCTAAAAATCTAGTGGAAAACCTTCCCAGAAGAGTGGATTATAATAAGATTTATTATAACAGCGAAGGGGGACTAAATATTGGATGTTCAACAAGCACATATGGGTGTGATGGTCAGGTGTCCACAAACCGTTGGCATTTAGTGTATTTCATTAAGAATCATGCAGCCCTATTTGAAAATAATTTATCAGGTATTTTTTTTAGATAGTACTACTATCCGATACCCATCTCTTCTATGCAATAACTTTGTTTCAGTTGCTTTAGTACCCTATTCATAATATTCATGATCCACTTGTGAATATTTTGCATCTGAAACACATAAAGTAGAGCTATGACACCGAATGAGCCTGCACTACAGGCTGTCAATTACATTGAAATATACTGCTCAATATTTTTTATTGATGAGATATCATATGTAGCAGCATTGCACTAATAAAACATGATATCTAATAAAATCTTAAGCTGTTCCATTATTAAGGCTTTCATTACATCTATACATTTGCAGTCTGCACAAAACCCTTTAATCATTTATCAGGTTTGGCATATATGGCTGATATAACTTATATCGCTTCCAAATCAACTTATTTTACTGACTTCATAAACGTGACCTGTCTAATTCTCTTAAAGCTTCGACATTTGTAGTCAATTTCTTGTGATTTTATTGAGGTGAAACAATATTCATGCCAGCAGTACACTCATTTCTATTTATATCTAAAGCGCATAGACTGTGCCTTACATTTGAATTCACATGAATTCGTTTCATTGTAATTTATATGTAAAGTAAAAAAAAAAAAAAAGACAAAAATGAATCGGTTTTGTTTCTTCTTGAATTTTGGTTAATATTGGCTATATAATAATTTGGCTACTATATTTTCAGATAACAGTTTCACTGGAATGTAGCAGCTGTGAAATTGCATTTAGTATTGTACTGTTAAGTTCATTTACGTAAATAGTTCGTGGTAGTGACTAAAGCTTTGTCACTTCCTCTGGTGCAAATTGAATAGCGGACTGTAAAATAATTTTTTTTCCCTGATTCATCTGTGGTTTTAAATTGCTGAGCATCCAAATTGTCCTACATTTTTTCACTTCTAGCAGAAGATTCCAGAGCATCTGGGTCACTATTCCCAGACTCTGCAACCCTGAGGCAATCAGGCTCACCTTTTTATCAACATTACTACTAATCTCACATGCACTTTATACCTTATATCATCTTCTGGGCTGTACTCATATCCCTATAGATGTTATGTACGTATGCTGCTACATTATAATTTACTAGGGCTGCAACTATTGATTATTTAAATAATAGATTAATCTAGCAATTTTCTTTTAAAAAAAAAATATTTTTTTTATTTTGATTGTTTAAAAAAGGTATTACATACCAAAAATATTTATTTAAAAATATTCTTTGGAGTATTTGAATCAACTAATACTACTACAGAATTCTTAACTAGGCTTAATTAAGTAACACGTCACTAACTGCAATGCAGCATTATTGATATTCATCACATAACCTGTCACAGCATGAGAATATTATCAAGTGCTTATGTCAACCAGATGAGACACCCAAACTATTTTTTTTTTTACTGGTTCCACACACTTTTCTTGCAAAAAACTGTACTCAAAATAAAGGTGAAGTAAATATCTGCTGGCTGTCTCACTGACTGAAACACTCCACTGCTAAATTCATTTGGCTTGCCGTGTGTGCGCGCACAAGGGGTAATCATTTTGTTGTGTGGAATAAGCTCCAACGTTTTCCAAAGCTCCTAAGTTTTGGCATTGACTCTTAATTTTCAATGCCTAGAATCAGTCAGCTGACTTTTTGGGATCAACTTTAATGTGAACTAAAAGTAGGATGGCAACTTGATGACTTGACACATAAGATATATTAAACATATATATTGTGTATGCTAAGAAATGCTACGCTACTGCCTACAGTATACTGCACATGCTTCATGACACGATTTGGGTTTTCAAGTGAGAAAACGTTTGTCTCATAGACTTATCATTCATTTGAGGTCATGCTAAGTCATTTCCACACCATCAAGTCGTCATACAAAAAGTACCGACATTTTGCAAAGCAGCACAAGTTCATGTTTTCTGATAGGGCAGCAAAGATTGATAAATATGTCCATAAATGTGCAGTACAGCTAGAAAACTAGATAGGAAGGTAGGACAATTCAAAAGAACAGCAGTTAATAAGCATGATTCCACTGTCAACTTCCAATGTTTCTCACATTCCCACAAACAAAGGATTACAAATCGAAATACAACTTACATGAAAACATGATATGTCATAAGGCCAATAGCATAGTGAAATGCTGTAACCATTTTAATCAAATGAGTTTTAGCCTAAACTAAATGTGCACCACAGCATGCTTCCTAACAAAGTCTAGCTAACCGTTAGTAAAATTTGTTGCCATCTATTTTTTTTTAATCAAATATCGTCTATTTTATTGTAGTTGTTACAGCTCTACAGCGTACATTCTGATATTTTTATACATTTAGAAAGTAGCACATTTATAATCTGCTTAATTCTCAGCTCTTTCACATTATGCCATTTAGTTCATTGCCACAATGCTCATCATGTCCTGTATAGTGCATTTTCCAGTGTATTTGTTCTGTATATTTATTGTAATGTGATGCACTGCCTTATTTTTTGTATTTGTACATGTCTTACTCTGTCACACATTGGCACTTTAGCCCTTTCTGCCATGCTCCTGTTTTGCTGTATGTTGCACATTTTCTTCCACTGTGTACGCCTATATGGATGAGATGCCAATAGAAGTCTACTTGACTTGACTTGATGTACACCAGTGATCACAGCAGCTGGATACTCTTCCAGCAAAATCTTTTCCCCACTAATTTACCTTCATAAAAATTTATGATGGTTTATTTGCAGGAAACTGAACATAACAAACTGAATCTAGGACACAGTGTACTATGGTATAATGTGATAGGTAAAACACTGAAAGGAAAAAAATATGAATAAACCAGCAGGCTGGCTGAGTGGGGATCATCGGGTTTCAAGCTGGGGTCAAATGCGGCAGGGACCAGTGGGATTTTGTGATCTTTTTGACAAAATGCAGAAATGCAGCTTCCTTGTCATCTTCCAGATACTTGCTAGTATTAGTGTCATGCAATAATAGGACCCAATGACACATTTCTTTGTAAGTTTAAGCCATTTTTAATTAAATGAGCTTTAGGCAAGGGATTTCACAATAAAATTTAAACAAGTGTTTTTGCTATATTTTTAATATATTGACATGAAACACAATGTCATATTCACACAAGCAGGGAACAAGTCACCTGTGTCACTTGTAGTGGGTGTGTAGTGGCCGCTACTGTTGCAAGGTGTGCACTGTACAGGGTTCTGATGACAACAATTGTTAGTAGCTAAAAATCTGGCCTAGAATTAACTAGTTTAACACAAATTATGCACTAATGGGTGTAAAAATTGATTGCTTTATTTCAATGTTACATGTTTGTTAGCTTTGTTAGCAAAGCAAGTTATCAGTACTAGCTACATACGCTCTACATAGACTCCATTGATCTCTGCTACTTTCTACCAAGCTTTATTTTTCTTCATAATGTCTCTGTACACATTTAAAAGAGGTTTTATGACAGGATAAGATGAAACCACGGTTATAAATTTTCCTCCCATTTTGCAAGTCAGACAGTAATGATGAACTACTTGCTGGTTGTAAGTTGTGAGTGGGGAACTAAAAAACATCAGACCACATACATCATAAGATTGGTCCAAGGAATCGTTCCGATTTGTCACCTGATTTGCATAGACTTGAGAAAATGTCATTTCAAATGTCGCTTTGCCACGGTGTCGCTTTGTCACCCTGTCACTTGCCGCTTGCTGCAGTTGCTGAAATCGTGTCTTCTTGTCATGCACGTTCATGGAAAAGGAATGGTCGCCTGTGACTTTGTCGCTTGCTAGTGTGAACACTGGGTAAGACATGCATCCTTCATGTCAGACCATCAGCAATGTTTACTTGTCTGTTTCTGTCAGTCATGTTTAACCTGTCAGCACCTGGCTCTCCAAGGTAAAGCTCAAATTCTCATCTCATTAAGGATCAAGGATTTGCAGAAAATGTCTTTAAATTAGGTAGACAGTGTGCAAATGCCAACATTGATTTTTCTGTGGAAAATCAGAGTAAACAAGGAAGATGCACACTGTCGACTCAGAGAACACAGTGCACATAAATATTTTGAAATTTGCATTTGCAGAGTATCCTGATGTCATATTAGTTAGCCACCTAATATACTTAAGAGTTTAATGGAATCAAACTCTTAAACTCTTAAAAAGGTAAGTAAACCTTTTTTTTTGCAATGTACTGGTCCCTTGTTGTTCTTCTTCTTTGGCTGCGCCTTTTAGGGGTCGCTACAGCAGATTTGGTGCAGTTTTTACACTGGATGCCCTTCCTGATGCAACCCTCTCCAATTGTATCTGGGCTTGGGACTTGAGTCTTGCCTGGGCCGCGGCGGTGAGAGCACCGAGGCCTAACCACTAATCCTCCAGGGAGCTGAAACGTACTAGTCCCTTTCACCCCATTTATTCAAATGAAATGTGTATGGACAGTCAAGTTCAGATTCCTCATAACTGCAAACACATTCATATACAATCACATGCATTCGTGTATAAGTGTCTATTGAATGTTGGACCTGATAGCAAACTCGCAATCCTGATGTAGTCCATTTAATTGAAATGTTTATATGTTATTGGCTGTTCAGTATTAACAGTGATTCTGAGACAGATTTATTTAGGCTTAGGCGTGCCATTAATAATGTGCTAACTTTCTCTTTGTTACAGTATTTTCTGAATCTTTATGTTAATTATCTTGACATCCTCATGCACAGCGTAAAATTTTGTTGAAGTACTAACTACGTCATTTAAGTGACCAGTTGTTTTTTTTTAAATGTGGCTATTTGTCAGATATAAGCTGATGTGAAATTGATTGGGTCGCCTTGTTATTGGACAATTGTATGTCAACGACTTAACGCCAGAGAGTTATTAATATTAACTATGGGAATTGCAACAAGTGCTGAAACAGGCCCATAAGGGCAAGAATCACGTTGCCCCATGCTCTCCCTATGAACAGATAATTACAGTATGTCTGTTTTTTTTTTTTTTTTGGAATCTGACACATATTAATATACAATATAGACTAAAATAAATATTAAGTTTATAATTTATACTAACTGAAAATTGAACTTTTGCCATTAGCAGTTAATCTTCTCAGGTCAGGCATCATGCACACAGTAATATCTCTTCATGCGTCTGCTGCTGAGACTTGTACTTGACTTTGCACACACGTATCACAAAGCATCCAGCTTAGCTCAAGCAGCAGGAGTTTGAAGCAAAAAGGATGAAATTGGTTTTAGCAGAGCAGCAGCCGCAGTACTAAATAATGATTAGTGTGTATATGAATGCTTCCATGAGTAGCAGTTGGAGTCTCTCTCATAAGGAGGCACTCAGATAAGCAGAGTTTTAATACCTAGACCATCTCTCTCGGCTGGATCACCCGTTTGATACTGCGCCCTGATGTGTTCAGTGGGGCTTAATGTACACACATTAATGATCCACATTGATGAGCTAGAACAGGGGTATTTAACTAAAAATTTATGAAGGTCCAGTTACAAAAAATTCTTTACTTACAAAGGTCTAGATAAGCAACCAACATTAGTGAATGGTGAAAACAAGATAACGTTTAATGTGCAACCATTAATGATTAGTTTGTAGCTATAAATAAGACAATTCAAAGTGGTTATGTCTTGCTTTGCACAGATGCCTCACGTTACCACTTTTGACCATGGACTCTGAAATAGAGGACTCTGAAATTAATCCCAGTGCCAGTTGATGACCCCTGATCTAGAAGATAAAAAAATAAAAGGAATGAATAAAATAAATTAATTAATATAAAGAAATGAAAAGGTGGGTTGTGTTATACAGTATCTGGCACTTTCAATTTTATTTTATCATAACTGAATATAGCTGAGAGGTTTGTTAATACTGCAGGGCAGTATCGTGAGACTTAAATAAAAGAGCAAACAGGAGCAGACTTCAAGTGTCACACATGGCTACACACAGTATTAGTCAGTTTGCTACACACATCAGTCAATTGTCTCCATTTTCCCTCTATCCTGTTCCCCAGTATAACTCCTTTTAATTAGCTACTTACACAGTTATAACTTCATGCATCTTCATTTATAACTTCATCACAATGTCATTACTATTTATGTTTCACTAGCATTATTAACGGTCCTACTATACTAACCTGAAGTAGGTCATGATAGAGAGCCTCAGCTTCTTTCTAACTGTCTTTTTATGCACATATCCATGTTGTCAGTCACACCACTGACTTGGCTTTCTGTCATTGTACGTTGACTTGGCTCAACAGAAACTTTGTGCTCAGTAGGATATGCCACAGCAGGTCTTGTGGAAGTGCCCTGACAGTTGAACCATTTCTACAGTATACATGATATGTCATTGGGTTGCTGAGATGCAATGGATTTTTTAAAGAGAGTATACTGTTTTATTAAAATGGGCTGTACACGTTGTTCAGAGCTGCCACAGAAACGTCTGGAGCTTAAGTCTCGAAAGCCCACTCATAGTTAAAAGTGTGGCTGTATGAAGTGTTGTCATGTTGAAGTGGAGCTGGGTGAGCTTAGTTTTCCTCTTAATCAAGCAATAAATAGATACCCTACCTTATCACAGGCAGAAAGTTTGTATTGTAATTTGTGAAGAGTGAAACAATATGACACCCAATCTAAAAAGCTGTAGTAGATAAGCTGTCATAAAAAATGAACAAGGATTGACAACTAAAATGTTGTTAATGCCGATGATGTTTCAAAGCTTACAGTTTTGCTGGAATAGATATATACCATAATATAAACAGTTACAATTAGTGGTATTTTTGTAACATTATTTGTTCCTCATTATTTCTAATATTAACCTTTTGACCCACTGACCAGAATGAAACCTGTTGTTGCAGAGGACGAAGTTGTTAAATGACTGAAATCACTGAACAGTAATTTGTATGAATAAAAGGAGACTGTGAGAGTTTTATGAACCACTAGACAGAAGAAGTTTTGGTAACTCTTCCTGTTCCCAGTCCGGTCCCTTTCCCATTAAACAAATTCCTCATGTCAACAGTGAAGCCTTGTGTATGGAGGTCAGTCTTTCTTATAGGTTCCCTGTTTAAGGGAATATTGGGATATCTGGTTCAGCTATTTTCATTACAGCTACTTTATAAAAGGGAAGAGCAAGCATTTTGTATCTGCAGTGGGAGTGTGTGAAGAGGACTACCATAATAATACACATCATTGCCTGGTGGGATTATAAGAACAGCAGTATGCACTGGGCAGGTTACAGCACATGCTTTGCTCTTGGGTATTGCAGTACTCTATACACAGCCTTCTGTGTCTTTCTACTCTGTGTGGTGTCATCTTATGTATATGTATCTAATTTTTCTGTTGTACAATTAGCTCATATTCTTACTGACACAGTAGAGTCTGAGTTCCAGAAAATAGCAAAGAAATGAAAGTGCTAATACATAAATAAATATATATATTTCATGCAATATGTATACACAGTTGAGTGCAAAAGTTTACTGTTAGGACAACCCTGTGTTAAGTTTCACAGATGTTCCCTTATTATCATAACAAAAATTGTGAAATACTTTTTAAATAATTTATGATATCTCTTCAAAGGTTTGCAACCCTCCTTTCTGTGTGATATAAATATGCTCAAATAACTTGTATGCCAATAGTTTGTCTTTATAACTCCCTCTAACCTCTTTTCTTTCTTCTGAACAGCTTTTGGGTCGGCTCAGTTGAAATCGTACCTGGAAACTTAGAAGGTCCTGGCAAATCCTCTTTTCAGAATATTTTTTTCTGTTGAGTTTGCCTTGTGTTTTGGATTGCTGTCTTGTTGCAGGAAACAGGATGACTCTTAACTGCTTGGAATCTTTTTTTATTTTTACATTAATTAAATAGAGGGACATTAGACTTTTTCATCTGTTCATTTAGCAGAATTATTATCTTAATAATATATGAATGTCTAAATTTATACCAAGAGAAATCAGGGGATGGTGGCATGGTGGCACAGAGCATAGCGTTGCTACCTCGTAGCTTCAGGGTCCTGGGTTCAGTCATGGGCTTGGGTTACTGTCTGTGTGGAGTTTTGCATGTTCTCGCTGTGTCCATGTAGGTTTTCTCCAGGTCCTTCGGTTTTCTTCTGACCTCCCAAAACATGCCAGTAACTGGATTGGCTACAATAATTGCCCTATGAGTAAATGTATGTATGGTGATCTGCAATGTACTTCAACCCTGGCCAGGATAGATGAATGCATGTAAAACTGTTGTTGGTTGTTGGTGCCAGGTGGGCTGGTTTGAGTATTTCAGAAACTGCTGATCTCCTGGGATTTTCACACACAGTAGTCTTTGGAGTTTACACAGAATGGTGCGAAAAACAAAAAACATTGAGTGAGCGACAGTTCTGTAGGTGAAAATGCCTTGTTGATAAGAGAGGTCATAGGAAAATGGCCAGATTGGTTCAAGTTGCCAGGAAGGATATAGTAACTCATATAATCACTCTTTACAACTGTGGTGAGCAGAAAAGCATCTCAGAACGCACAAAACATCAAACCTTGAGGATGTCTTCTGCAGTTGTATCCCATCCACCTCAAAGTTTGATGTGTTGTGCATTCTGAGATACTTTTCTGCTCACCACAGTTGTAAAGAGTTACTTCCTGTCATCTCAGACCCGTCTGGTCATTCTCCTCTGATCTCTCTTATCGACAAGGTGTTTCGCCCCTCAGACCCTCTGCACACAGGGTGCTTTTTGTTTTTTGCACCAAGTCTCTGAGTAAACTCTAGAGACTGTTTACAGACTGTTGACTGTAAAAATCCCAGGAGATCAGCAGTTTCTGAAATACTCGAACCAGCCCATCTGGCACCAACAATCATGCAATGGTTAAAGTCACAGAGATCACATTTTCCCCCATTCTGAAGTTTGATGTCATTGACTGAAGCTCCTGACCTGTATCTTCATGATTTTATGCATTGTGCTGCTGCCACGTGATTGGCTGATTAGATAACTGCATAAAAGAGCAGGTGTACAGGTGTTCCTATTAAAGTGGACAGTGAGTGTATGTATAGATAAGCAGCATGTATAGAGCAGAGCCTGATCCTCTGTGAATGGTCTGATTTTTCTTAACATCACTCCGTGACCATACAGCCTATGCTTATACTGACCACAGGAGACCAGTCAATAAATATAAACTAGTAAAACCCAGCTATGACCTTTTCCACAGACATGATGAAGCATTGGGTGCTAGACATCAGCTGACTGAGACGTTCCCGTAGACATGCAATTATCCAAAAGCACTGCTGTACTTCTCATTACTGTCATTTAAGTCCCAGATATTACATTTTCTCTCTCTTCCTCTTTTTTTCACTCACTCTCTTTCCTTTTTTTCCTTTATCATACCTAGAGCCTGAGTGGCTCTGAGTCTCAGGTAGTATTAATGTCAGCATCATGCAGTCAGAGAAGGTAATTCACACAAAATGCATACCAGCAATCTTTATCTCTATATCTGACCTGAGTGCAGCCTCATTAGTTTTAGATTTTTTTTATACATGCTGGGAGGCCTGCTGTGTGGATGTGGAAGAGCTCATATATAGAGCATTAAAGATTGAGTGATAATAGATATTATAAAGAACATATGAATACAGATGGTCAGCTATCTGTAAGGGAGAAAATTTAGAAATCTAGGAAGCTTAGACACATTTAACGCATTTTAAACTCTTTTGTTTTTTGGTCAGACAGACAAGAAGAATCAGAATCTAGAAAATGTGTGGATTTGCACCCAATATTACTAAAAAGACGTCAATAACAAAATTAATATTGATCATACCCATAAAAGTAATTCAGTATGACACTTTGTTTCTTGTCAACTTTTGTATTTTACACTTGTTTGTATATTTACAACAACTATTTTACAGGGAAGATGCACTATAGTTGATGCACTATAGTAACTATATGTTAGGAGAGCAGTGTAAGAGAGAAGGATGACTAAAATAGGTTTGTTATTCCATTAAAAATTATAACAAGACAACAAACTAACCCCAGCCATGAGAATCAGTTATCTGTCAGCTCCATAAAATATGGCTATACAAAAGTGATCCATTTTATGTAGGATTTAGCAAATTTATTCAGCTGTAGATGTAAGTTTTTTTTTTTTCATTATGTACATTTTATTAACTAGCTCTATCCTGTTTTCTATTGTGAAAGGTTCAAGAAGTAACCAACATCTAATCAAAGATTTTTTACCAGCAGATATCAAAACATCATATGTATCACATCGCATTCCCTAGCTATAATGGGCAAAAGTAAAGACATTTCGGTACTGAAGATATATTGTAATACTTCATGTATCTCTTCCCAGAAATGCCTTGTTACTATGGCAGTGGCCAGCTTCCTGACTTCCACATAGTCTCCAGCATTTGGCAGCTTCCCCAGCAAAGTGTGCCTTCCATCTTGGGGTAATTAAAAAAAACCCAAACCAAACCAAACTAAAACGGATATTAGTCATCTGCATTGGAAATCAGTGTGTCCTTAGACCACTCCTCATTTGAGATAATGAAATTGCCCCTCTTTTTTCCCTTTATTTTTAATGTATAGATTTCAGCATTTTATTCATATTTCATGAATTGGACTCATAATGCAACTACACTCAGCACAAATCAATACCTAGAAACAGGACTGAAGGAACACACACACACACATACATATATACACACACACAACTGAGCATCCTCCATCCTCTATGCACGTTTTACACGTTTTGCACATGTTTTATGCTGCTGCTACTATTATGTTTACACTATTTCAGCTATTTATATAGAATTCTGTAATATTTGCACTATTGTCACTAGGTCACTTTTAAACAGAACTGCGTACTGGTTCGGCGTTGTAGTCATTGTACTGTCTTGTTCTGTCTTGTGCTGTCTGCACGTTTGCACTTGTGCACTTTATGTATAATTTATGTAGTCCCTGTAGTTCTGGGTTGTTCTGTGTTTGTCTTATGTAGCACCTTGGTCCTGGAGAAACGTTGTTTCGTTTCACTATGTACTTGTATATGGCTGAAACGACAATAAACTCCACTTGACTTGACTTGACTTGAAATCAGTGCAGTTTCACTGTTTTCCAATAGGTGGCAGTATTGCACGAGATTATCGCACTAGTATACCAACAGCAACTACAGAATGATATTATACTTATTTGTAATTGAATGTTTGTATTTTGTATTTTTTTTGTAGGGGTCCTCACTGAGGTGCTGTTGTGTGGACAGGTTTGTAATTAGCTTGCACTGTCTTTGCAGTCTGGTATTGACTGTAGGACAGGGAGACAGAACTCAGAGCTGCCTCGTGGTCATAGGGTGACATCCATCAGAGGCTGAGGCTCCATTAGAAATGTAATAGATCTTTACGGTTTGTCAGTGCAATCAATGTGTATGAAAAATACTTGGCCAAGCATCTATCCATGCCTGCAAACCACTTGCCAAGTCAACCTATTGATCCAGCTTAGACTAAAAAGCTTCATTACAGTAATACTGAAGGGAGATTGGTTGCAAGGTGAAAGATCATGTTACTGTTTGGAAAGTGAATTTGGTGTGATGGGTTTGCTATCAAATGAACTAAACATCTCAATGGAGATTCACTCACCGGCCACTTTAATAGAAACACCTGCACCTGTATCAAGCAATCATGTGGCACCATTGCATAAACAGATCAAGAGCTTCTGCTAATGCTCATTAGATATCAGAAGGGGGAGAATTGTGATCTCACTGACTTTGGTCAATGCTTCTTGGTACCAGACCAGGTGACATTTTTCCAGTTTTCAGCTGTCCAGTTTTGGTGAGCCTGTGCCTCCTGTAGTCCCAAATTCCTGTTCTTGGATGTCTTGGAACCTGATGTGGTCTTCTGCTTTTGTAGCCCATCTGCCTCAAGGTTTGATGTGTTATACTTTCTGAGATGCTTTTCAGCTTACCATGGTTGTGAAGAGTGGTTATTTGAGTTACTGTAGCCTTCCTGTCAGCTTGAACAAGTCTGACCTTTCTCCTCTGAGCTTCTAATGCTATGTTATCTAGTTATTGACCTTTTGAACAGCTGAGCAGCATGAGACCTATTATTGCACAAGAGGAAGTTGTCAAATTTCTGAAATTATTGAACAGATAACTATCTGGTACAGAGACCGATACAGCTGTTCCTATTAAAGTGGCAGATGAGTGTAAGTAATGTCATTCTACAAGGCAGGAAGATGATTGGGACTTCATACTTGTGTATATAAATGTTCTTTTGAACTAAAAATTCTCAAATAACTTGTGTCCACTCTTCACTTTTATAATCATCTTCAACCTCTTTTGTTTCTACTGAACAGCTTTTGGATGCGCTCAGGTCAAACCATGCCTGGGGATTTAGAAGACTTAGATTTTAGAATATTTTTCTGTTGCTTTTGCATGATTTGGATTGTTCTCTTGGTGCAGGAAACCAAATAACCTTAAAGAGATTTAGTAACTGGCCTAGCATTCCTCTTGAGCTACTCTTCAGTGCAAATATGCCTGATGAAGTCAGAGACACTAAGAAACTAATTTGGCTACATTGCAATTATGCCCAGCACACATTAACACGAAAAATATGCATCCTGAGTCTGTGTTTGTGTAATGTACAGCCTTTTTAATGAGACCCAAATACAACATCAGGTCTTGAAGGACAGTAGAACCCTTCTCACCCGGAGTGCAGCGACCAGAGAGGTTATGTAAGAAGCAGCTCTAAAAACATAGTCACATAGTATACTTCACATGTAATCTAAAGCTTAGTTCACGTCAGTAAATGAAAGCCAAACAGTTTGCTGTACTTGGAAACCATTCACTGTATGAGATCTGAGCCAGCTCTCACCTCAGAGATGCAGTGCATACACATGTTCTGCTTTAGCATGGCAGTAGGAAAATGAAGACAAGAAAAACAAAGCATCCAGCGCTCAAATCTTCCATATTTTCGGCACAACTACCCTTTGAATATTACCTCTCACCCCGTGTTTGAGCCTCCTCCTGCATTCTAAATATGACCCAACCTGGCTCAATCTTCAATCGAGCGTCTGTGCTCTGGCTGGCCTTGGGCAGGGTGCTCATCATGGTGCAGTGTAAATATTATCATGTAATTAACCCTCCTCTCTGAAGTGTAGTAAAGAACCTAGCAACATTTTACAGATCCTGGATGAACAACCCATAAACAGCTGCTTTCTGACTACCTTTACAATTTGTGAGCAACGAAAGTTATTACACTTGCTGGAACATTTGCTCTGTTCTGTCTCCAGTCTTGGGCAGTCTGAGCAAGTACTTTCCAGAACATTATGAACTATCGTGTAACCAGTTAATTCATTTGTTATTTACTTTAGCTGTTTAATTGAAGCAATATCACATGAGCAAGAGTGCGGTTATATGAATATTAACACGGCTGTGATTTGGCATAGGCATGGAGTCACAGGCTGAGTGATGTAGCTAAATTTTACTCTGCGAGCGGAAATAGATCCCAAAGAAGCTACACTCACTTTATAGCCTGTCAGCTAGCTGGGTAGCTAGCTCACATTGATTTGTACATTCTCATTAAAGGTGCTTCCAGTGCTTTCATATTTAAGTGAAAAAGTTACATTTATGAAAAATGTACTGCTTGCAGTGTCCACTGATTATGTCGTTAACTCTACTGTAGTAACCGTTTCAAACTAGAAAGTCGAAATTTATGTGGCGAGCGGAATGGATGCAAACAGTGAAACATCCCAGTGCAAACATAAGCACTCTTGTAATGCCGCTCGACCGGTCAGATAAGTGAACTGGAACTAACTGTTGTATAACATGCTTTATAATAAGTACGTTGTTTTTACATTTTCAGTAGCTCGTGCTGCCTCACAGCTCCTGGGTCTCTGGTTTGATCCTGAGCTCGGGGTACTGTCTGTGCAGAATTTTGCATGTGCTCCCCATGTTCACTTGCCTGAAAAGACATGCAGGTAGGCTGATTCGCTACACTAAATTGCCTGTAGGTGTAAATGTGTCTGGATGGTGCCTTGCAATGGACTGGTGTCTCATCCTGGGTGAATTCTCCCACCTCTGGATCCACCGAAACCATGACCAGGCTAAAGCATCTACTGGAGATGAGTAAATGGACAATCACTGAGTGTTCCATTTTGGGGCCTGCCTCATAATGGAAGGAGGCTTTTTTGGTGTGTATCCTACCCAGCACCGTTTTCTAAGAATTGCACAGGTTCTTGATTTGTTTTCTCCCACAGGTCAGGGATGTGCATAGGCAAATTTATTTTGTTCGATGATTTTTGAGTCAAATTGAGTTCTTCATATCGCAGATATATGAAAATATGATTAGTTTTACATGTGTATATGTGTAGTCTTACATCATAGACTTTTAATACATGCCTTTAATTATTCTCTAAGACACAGAGAATCACCTACTCAACACTGACTTTAGTTGATGTGATATTTATCTAAAAATCCAGCGTTTCTTCAGGGTGATGAATGTCGCTTTGGTCTTGTGAGTTCTAGCAGTAAAATCTTGATCAAAGGTGCTAATTGTCATTGGGGCAGAGCAGGACAGCTGAATTATCAGTGGGGGAGATGGAGGAGATCATGAAAGGCTCTTCCTCCAGGGGATGTTCTCTGAATTTGACTCTTCACCATCTTGATTTCTGTGAATGGTTAGTACTGTCTTTTGCTGAAGTTGATCTTGGCTGTGTGAAATTAAAGTCATCTGTGAAGTCCTTCAGTTGCTTACAGTGGGTCTACTGGGTACTCACTTTCTTTCCATATGGGGTTCTTTGCATAATTCAGTTGACATCAAGGATAAAAAGGAAGCATGAGATCAAACATCATTGCGTTAGATAAATATTTTAGCTGTCCTCCATGGATGCCTCTACACATCATTTCATTTTATGTTGTATGTTGAGTGCTCCACTATGATGAGTTATAACCTGATCAGCACAGGATTCTTTGCAGACTATATTGTTGATGGCCACTTTCAGCCTCTTCGTGATGATTTCGTTTATTAGGACCTTTCATAATAAATGATTGCAAGCAGCATGATGCCTTCATAGTTGTTAGAGTTTTGTAGGACACTTTTTTGCCAGGGTTATCCAAAAAGCCTGCAGGTGTTGTGGTTTTTTTTTTTTTTTTTTTTTTT
>CM040990.1:9317528-9348986 GCA_022985145.1 Pangasius djambal | reverse complement strand
GGAAGCTGCATCTGCAGGAGTACTGATGCTAATATGTCCTATCTGGCTTTTAGTTTCAGGCTTAGATGAGACCCTGGTGGCCTTGGATTCTTGCATGTGGAATGTGTTCCCTCCCACCAGTTTGTTAGTTGCGTATAGGTTAGTTGCGCATACCCAAACCATGTCTTCATATGATCTCTTAGTATCCTCTATTGTCTATAGCATTTAGGAGTGTAACACAATGTGTCAGGGTTATGCCGGAATCGGCACTGAACTACGTTTCCCATCCACCACTGCACCTCACTATCACATCACATGACTGCTTGCACCTGTTTCACATTTCGAGTCTAATGAGCACTAGTATTTAAGTCCTGTCTTGCACCGCACTCATTGTCTAGCTTTTTCCTTCGTTGCTCGTGTTATGTTCCTGACTTGATATCCTAGTTTATGTTTTATGTTTCATGTTTCTAAGTTAAGTGTTGTTTGCTTCTATATTAAACTACAATCTGCATCCACCTTCGCCTCCATTAGGTGACAGTTATTATTATTATTATTATTATTGAAAGTGAACAGGAAATTGTTTTTCCTTAAAACAGTATATAAATTTATTAAATGTATTCAATAACTTTTTTTAGACTCCAGCAGAGATATGCATCAGTGTGCCCAGTGTTTTGGTTTGTGTATGGAGGCTGTATGGAACAGTGGCTCTGCAAAGAAGTGTCAGTTTTAAAAAGGAAGCATAAAACTGAAATCGTATTTGAACAAGTGTCACACACAGTGAGCATAGGCAGACTGCGATACAGAGGTTTGAGCAGCCCTCAGCCGCTCAGACCTATGGTAACAAAGAGTACAAACAGAGAGTTAAAGAAGCTGAACAGAGTGAACTTTCCATCACGAAAGAGACAGACACGCCTTTGCACTCAATCCACAGCCACCTTGTATTCTTATCTGTAGAACACATTTTCTGTTCAAACCAAATAATTTTTTTTTTTTAAATTTACATCTCTAGTACCAATGTTTGCTTTAAAGTCATAGATCAATACATTTGTCTTTTTTGCTGATCCACAATGTCCTATAGGCTGCTGTAAAAGTTGCATGATCGCTTCTTCCTTGTCATTTCTTGGATCGTGGCACAGCATAGTGTCGAGCTGGATGTTTTCTTCTCGGTTTCAAATGTTGCTGGGGGCTTTCCCCAAGTTGTGTGTAATATTAGCTTCTGTGGTGCCTCAAAGCTTCGCCACCTCCCCCATTGACAGTTTAGCTGTCCTGATCTTCATCAATGACATAAGCTGTAATAACCTAACTACACTTATTAGAGGGTGTTTATTACATTGTGAGCTGCTTGATAAATGAGTTTATTGGGTTTTAAATCAGATTCACCTCATATGTTTGTTTAAGATAATTGATAGTTAAAAATTTGTCTGTGAAAGAAATTATGGATTGTTTCATAGTGAAGCTCTAAAAATAGTGTCTTTTTGGCAGATAGAAATCATAGAAATAATTCTTTGTTCATGAGTCAAGCTCAGTGGTCTTAGAACCCATATTATGATGTGCTTCCTGGCAGCCAATTTAATGCCACTGCAACCAAAGACAGCTGACGAGAAAGTTCTGACAGTGTCAGAAAGTTTTAATTAAAATCTCTGAGTGTGACCACTGCTATGATGCTCGTCTAAAAGCCACCAATGGGAGGATGACATAGGATGAAATGTTTGAGCAAGTGATCATTTAAAATACTGACTAGCTCACCTGATATTTGGTGAATCCTAGGCACTTTGAATCTGAGATGTCATGAATTTCAGTATGAAAGAAACAAATCTGTGGAATCATCTGTATATATTCTGATGAAGTTTGACTTAAGCTGCTCGTGATGCAGGCAATGGACTACTCGCTGTGTATTTACTTACTGAGTGCAGTGTGAAGTGCATCAGCACTATCCTGTATCAATCTCCACCAGCATTTTTGCTGCGGTCTCCACTCAGGGTCTATGAAATGAGCTGCAAGTCTTGGCATTTATAATGGACCACATGTATTGGTAGAAAAAGTATGTATAGCTGCTTCCACATCTGAGCGAACCATCTAGTAGTCATTTCAAATGGCATTTCCAGCAGTATTAAAAATGAAATGTTGTGTCTTCTTGTGTATATCACACGTGGTCAGCTGAGGGTGTGTATAATAAACACTGTTTCATTTCTCTAGTACAGATATGGAAATTTGCTTTTGTACCATTGAACATTCGTAAACAGTTTGGTATTAAAATTCCCAATCTCCATCAGAATGCCAAACACCCCCTCCACCTACCACCCCCACCCATAAGGCAGAAAGGAAGGCCTGTTCCTGAGGAATCTGAGCTTCAGCATCCTTGTGGAAGTCTGTCTGCCTATTTCTCTCTCTGATAGTTGTGTAAAAAGGATGCCAGTGAGAAGCAAGCAGGAAGTGCTCTGTCTCGGGTTTTTCGTGTAGAGCAAAAGTGTTGGGCTGGTATTTTGGGAGAAAGACATAATGCAGTAGAAGAGAGAGAGAAATAGATAGAGAGAGTAGTGTTGGGCATTATGATTTACTTTATTAAGACAGTTGTTTCTAACTACCAATTCATTTGATTCACTTGAAATTCGATTCATTTGATTCATGAAATACGACAAAGATAATATGTCCTAAAAGAATAAAAATATAGATATGAATAGTAGGCTGACTGTTTTATTTTAATTTAATTTAATTAAAAATTAAATTAAGAAAGCTTGCCGAAAAGCTTCAGACTGGGTGCACTGGGAATGGGATCCCACAGCGTGAAACAAAAACACAAGATTTTTATTTTCTTGTGGAAGCTTGCCAGGTTTCAGCAAAGTCTTACCCTAACTACAACTCAAAAACTGTTCAAAAAGACTTTCAAACTAACCAGAATGTTCAGGGTTTTTTGTCAGTGGTTTGCTCCAGTAGCCTGACCTAAACACTGCCTTACTCGAGCTCCATATTTCTGTACAAATGCAAAAAATAGGCGTAAAATAGGCGTATGTTTTCATTAATTTACCCATAACTCCATATAGCCAATGAAATACCACCAATACCCCCATTTTGTCTCGCAGCAGCAGTGCATCCCAGCTTCATAAGTAGATTCTGATACATAAGTAGATTCTGAAACAATCTTCTGGTATAGACCACACCCACTTTCGGTTTAAATTTGAATATGAAAAAAAGATAGGAATATTTTAAGCACTAAACAAGTACAGGTACAGATGCATTGCCTTACATCCTTAATATACAAGGATGTGCAAAGAGGCTTTTGAAAAAAGATTTTGTAATAAACTTTCCTCCACTTGTGTGTTTTTAAACAGTTGATTTAAAAGAAACTGATTTTTTTTTTATCTCACTATATCTAAAACAGCACAGATTACGAAATAATACACAGAAATACTTCCACTTTCCTCTGTTCCTGGTTGATTTTTTGTAAATGCTCAAGAGTAAAGGGGAAATAACAGCCCACAGTGACTGTGATCACTGATTTGAGAACTTTATTTAGCAAGGCAGTGACTGTAAAGGAGAAGACAATTCCCTCTTGCTGTGCTTGTTCCTCCCTTTTGTTTGGCCAGCTGGTTTTTGAAATGATTTGTGAATATATCACCTATTGTCTTTCATGTACTTTTGATTTTCTGCCTTTTCTCTTTAAAAGCACCTCTGTTTTCGCTACTTTCGGTCTGTTATTTGTCTTCTGTCTCGGCATTACTGTCATTAATGGCAGAAATCACGTACATACTGGAACTCTCATTTACATTATCAAATGTATAGCTGCTTCCAAAACAAAGTCGAGTTTGCAGAGTTTGCAAGCTCATTTTCAGCTTGCTTACAGATCGCCCGTAAGAGGGGAAGCATGTTAAGTGATCACCTATTGGTTACCGGGTCTGAAAGTGATCAGTGGAGAGAGAAAGAGAGGAAAGGGAACATACATACAAAGAGAGGTGGAGAGGAAGGCAGAAGAGAGAGAGAGGCAGACAGGGAGGGAGGGAGAGAGTCAGGGGAGTGGAAGAGAAAGGACACACACACACACACACACACACACTCACACGCTTGGCCACTCTCGGTTCAGTCCGGTGAGAGTGAGATAGTGCCTCCATCTCAGTGTGAATCTCTGTTACTGTCTGTGTGTCTCTAATGCTGAGCTCAGCCTATTTACCATGATGCCTCAAAGAAAAAGGAGTTTTACTTTTGGAGCATATGGAGGGTAAGAAAAACTGCCATTTTTGTTTTCTAATTCACGTTTTCACTGTCTGTTCACACTTTGTGTATGCTATGGAGTATAATAATGGCTGTCCCCTGTCACTGTCCAGAGATTATTGGCTATGCTGAGGGAAATACCATTCCTGCTTAGCTTGGTTTAACACGAGATTAAAGATACTTGTACCAGTCTTAATGTGTCATCAGTGGCAAACAAGGACCATTCTAGCATGTGCTCTAACGCAGGCCGTGTTGATTGGCCATCATGTAAGCAAGAACCTCTTTAAAACCCATCACAGCAGTGGGTATAATTGAGTCTGGATTAAATTAGTCTGCGCAGCTGTTTGCAGCAGATACTGACATCCAGAAAGATCTGCTAACTGGTCAGGGAGCGTAACACAATCACATGCTGTTTACCTTCTCAGCCAGCCCATCTGGTTTTGATTATGTCCCACTTGAGTTACTTGTTAACTCACCAGAAGAAGGCATCGTAAAGTGGGATTTGAGATTGACACATGTACAGACACCAGGAGACATTGACACATCAGGAGACCATGAGCAAAATTCTTCTGTCTGCTCATCTGTGGAGGAATATCCCACTTGAGTCAACAGGTGCAAGGCTACCGATTCTGAATGCTGTCTCATCAAGGACAAGTGCTGTCTGTTCCTGTGCCTGTGGCTGGAATGCTGACGAGAGAACAGCCACTGTCCCAACCGACTGGCCCTGAAATACAGAAAACATTACTGCCTGTGAAAGGGCAACCCTTTGTTCTTTGGGGTTTTTGCTTCAGTTGCCAGACATTTTTTGGGCAAAAGATCACCATATTGATTTTCCCTCTTTCTTTTTCAAAATTCTGTCTTTTGACCTTTAATTGGCACTTGTTATTTCCAGTCCCAGTGGGTGATAATGTCATCTTAGAAAATGGCATCTCAAAAAATTGCATGCCGTTGTAATATATTTGGTGTCCAACATATGTGGTGGACAATGTTTTGACTTAAAATTAGTTGCTTTCATCCACTTAGAATCTGAAGTAAAACAGGGAAGACACTTTTGTATTAAGGAACATCCAATGCAGAAGTGAGCTCGCTTGCCAGCTTTCATTAAATCTTAGTGTCTTCATATATTTAAAGTACTTGCCATTTTCTGTTTATATTGCCTATGAACTCTTAATGGAGCTACATGAAATAAACAGTGTGCTTAGGATTTGTCCCAGACCCAGAAATGCTCAACCCCCACTTTCTCTCTCTCACTGTAGCATAGCACCTAGACCAGGGCCAGACAGTTTGGGCACTAGCCGACTGGTTGACTCACACCATGTCTTTGTCTGCTGTTACTGCCACAATGCCAATGGTAAAAAGCCCGGCTCTGTGTGGACCTTTTTTCAGGAACACCCTTGTGGAAAAGGACATTTGTTGTATTGAATCTAATGTAGCCAGACAGTCATTCTAAGAATTCAGGCTCATGTTTTATTCACTTATTTCAAATAATTCTATTCAGGCAATGAGAAATACAGAATATAGTGGTAAAGAACACAATCACTTGTTACTGGTAATTAAGTTACAGCTACATACAGTATATGTATATATGTATGTGTTAGGCTTTAATCTAGAAGGTCCTCCTATGAGTTCTCCTATGTGTTGTTAGTTAAATACCTTCCATTTGCTGTTTATTTCTGAGTATATTATTTTAGCCAATTATTTATGGTCACCTAAAATAGTGCTATTTAGGTGTGAGAAATATAGCCAGCATTTTACATAAAATTCAGATGGAACATTTTTATGAAAAACGCTGTGGATTTCAGTTGTGGCCATTACTTTCCCAAAAGCAGTTTATGCCTAAGTCTTACCCTTGCTTCAGTGGATAATCATGCTGGATACTATACACTTGTAACTGCTTCTGCAATCATAAAGATTATGACGCTCATAATGAACATCCTTTCAACACATTTCATGTTGTTTAACTTTAATAAGAGTAGTGATTGATAATCCCAGTATCCACTGTCACCCAGAAGAGGATGGATTCTGGGTCTGGTTCCTCTCCACATATCATAGTTTTTCCTCTCCATACTCGCCTCTAACTTGCTTATTTGGGATCTACATCTGGATTTATGCAAGGCTGCTTTTTGACAATGTCCAATGTCAAAAGTACTATACAAATAAACTTGCTTTGAACTTTTCATATTTGTTTTAATTTCATAGATGTTAACCAATTCACGATTTATGAAGCCATTTTGTTGGTCTGAGGGCATTATCTGAGAAATTAGACCGAGTTAGGCAAGCATTATAAGTAGATTGGAACATAGTTAATATAGCCAGTAGGAAATGGAAGCATTTATTTGTTAAGATGCTGCGCTAGGATGCTAGATGCTAATTAGGTACGACAAAAAGTATCACAGAACAACTAGGCAAGCTCAGCCAAAATATTATATTGGCTGACTTCTTGTGACTAAGAATTAGTAACTAATCCTAGCAGAGGAGGTAGGATTTATTGTGGGGAAAAAAATGGGTAGCTCCTTGCAGCTCTTCTTCTCATTAACTGATTGATTACTGGCCCATATGTTTTAGTTGTACATGCCACTTACTGTATTGATGACCTAAAGGAATCCTGTGCATGACTGTTTTAAAAGTGGGGTATCAGAAAGTCAGTTAGTTGGTCAGTAAGTGAGGCATTTTCTGTGTATAAACTAATAATCCAGAACCTGTCTCTTTGACTCCCTCATCTTCCAACATTGTCTGTAAAGAAAAGTGGGTATTCGTGCTGTTTTTTTTTTTTTGCCCAGATATTTAAATGCTTTATTAAACATCTAGCAGCTTAGTCACAAAATTCCACTTGCTAATATTAAGGCTTTCATCACTAACACTCAGTATTGTCAGCTAGCTACTTAACTAGTTAGCTGCAACATAAAATACCTTCCATTACACTTCTACCTCCTACGTTGAAACAGCTAGCTAGCTAGTCACATAATTTCACTAGCTAACATTAAGGTTTACATCAATAACATTTAATATTGCCAGCTAGCTAGCTTACCTGGTTAGTTACAACATGAAATATCTTCCATCAAACTTCCAACTCCTTCATTTCTGGCATATGTAACTGGCATATATTCTACATCCAATAATTGGGAAATGCCAATATGATTTAGACACTCTGTACATACAATTTGTGAAAAAGCTTGTCTTTCTTATGCAGGATTGTGTTAGTTTGAGTTGTGGCCTAATTATGGTAGATGTGTTATTTTTAAATTTGTACCAGCTGACAAATTATTACTAGTGTTTAATTTTTACCAATATATCATCTGTGATTTCTACAAGACTACTTCATTATAATAAACAACCTTGAACACAAGGTTGAAGTTCATTTCAGATCCAGCGTAAAGGATTACATAACCCAACAACTAAAATTTCCAGTTCATGTACATATAGACTACTCTTCATATCTCAGTGTTGTTCCAGAGATATATTGATGTGACTGTTGATTTTTGATAGATTACAGTTAAAGAACAGCAGCTCATGGGATAAGGGGTTCCTGAAAGCATAGCTACATTTCAGCTATTCTAAAAATGAAGTCAGGCTCATCAGTCAGTGTTATCTGAGCAGCATAGGCACATGCACATAACATTCTTTTTGTGCTTTTGTGTGACAGGTGGCAATGAGTCTCAGGGACACTCGTCCTGTTGTGCACCATGGTGTTATGTTGTGTTAAAAGTCAGTGACGGGGTCAAACACCAATGCAGGCTGCAAGTCTAGTGTAACAGCATGAAATATATACTGGTATGATGTTTAGCAGCATTTATTTATGTGGCTGTCATACTGTATTTATTCATCTGGCTGTCCTACTGTGGGGTCTAAGCTGCTACCGCTACATGTGAGTGTGTGTTATTTGTATTAGTAGTGCAGCATACTGTGTCCACTGTACTGAGGTATGAGTACGCACATTCACGTTTCTTCATACTCAGTGACTGCATTCAGCAGACGTTGACCGTGTGAACCCTCAGGTCATGCTGCACATTATGGTCTAGTATTTGGAGTGAAAATACACTTAATCCTCGTGATATTACTTAGCTACATAGTGATGCATGCACCATTGACTCAGGCCATGTCTTTTGATTTTTTAAAGAATTTAAAAATAAAATATCCCATATATCTTATATGATTCATCTTAGTTTTTAGAAGTGTTTGTGGATGAAAGACAAGTCTGTACAGATGTGAGATATGGAAGAAGAACTTGATTATAGTTAATATACACAAGACTTTTCATGTTCATGAGTGAAATGGAGCCAATGCAGACATTGTCATGCTGGAAAAATTAGAGAAAGTTTTTGTTTTTTTTCACTTTTAGTAAGAATATAAATTTGATCATTCTGACCCAAACAGTTTAACCTATCTTTAATTATTATATGTATTTCCTAAAGCTGAAATATTAACTTTTAATACGTGTTAATGATATTTATATGTGAAATGTGCCCGCATTTAAAAATGAGTTTTTACGTTAGAGTCAGATGTCAGCGTATAAAAATGACTTATGATAATCATATGATTTCAAAGGCACCATGGAAAAACCGTTAAGCTTTCAATATTCTTTGTTTGTCAGTTTGGACATAAAATGATGTTAAGATACCTTCTGGGTTTTTTCAGGGACATGATAGGGTAAAGCCTTTAAAAGTAGCAATATGAATACATTTTCTGCTTTAATTATCAAATTTCTGCACACAGCAATTAGTAGGTGTCTTGACTAGGAAGTGCTAAAAGAATTTTTCTATTAAAAAAAAAAGCTGTATTACATAATTCCTACACTATATGGCCAAAGGTTTGTGGACAACTGACCATCACACTTATACGTGCTTTTTGAACATACCAGTCCAGATTTAGTCCCCTTTTGCTCTTCTGGGAAGGCTTTCCATTAGATTTTGGAGCGTGGCTGTGGGGATTTTTGTTCAGTTCAGCCAAAAGAGCATTAATGAGGTTGGGCACTGATGTCGGGCAAGGAGGCCTGGGGCACAGACGGTTCATCCCAAAGGTGTTTAGTGAGGTTGAGGGTCAGGGCTCTGTGCAGGCCACTTGAGTTCTTCCACTCCAACCTTGTCAGACTATGTCTTCATAGACCTTGTTTTGTGCACAGGGACATTGCTGGAAGAGGTTTGGGCCTCTTAGTTCAAGTGAAGGGAAATTTTAATGCTACAGCATACCATGACATCTTATACAATCATGTGCTTCCAACTTTGTGGCAACAGTTTAAGGGAAGAACTACATTTGCGTGTGATGGTCAGTTGTCCACAAAATCTTTGGCCATATAGTGTATTCCTATTATCATAATGCCATGCTGTGATTTACATTTCCCTCACATTATCCTACTGAGTTTAGCTCAGCTAGTTATTCACTTAAAGTAATGGTGAACCCACTGCTCATAAGGCATAAATGAGCTGAATGTTGTCAAAAGATTGTGGTATCCAGGACACAAGACTGTAGCTAATTTAGTACTGATTGAGAAAAGCTGTATGGTGCGGTAAGAGCCAAAAGTAGAGTCAATAAAAGTATTGTGTTTAAGCAATGGAAAGCACTGAAACTAGCAAGGGGACCCAAAACACATGCTTTGGACAGATGAGCCAAAACACCTAAACACAATATATTTTGCCAGAGTAACTGACTTTGTGTTAAAAATTGTGTTTAAATACCAACAGTTACTTAGAGATTAATTGCTAGTGCAGTTAGCTTCCTTTGTGTCATGAATGTAGCTTTATGTTGTACATGTTGCTAGTCAGCTAGTGTGTCTAGGTAAACTAAGACTTAGCTAATGGCTACAGCTAACTTGAAGTTTGTCTTTACGCTATTGTGCTTTCCATAGATATCAGCAACACCTAAAGAATCTGTTATGGGTGCTAAAGTTACAACCCAATGATATACTGCAGACTAGTTACACAGATAAAATTATTGCAAATGGCTTGTGTTTTGATTAGGTTTCATAACATACCTAGCTACCTTAAAGAGGTTGGTAACATACCGGTTGGGTCTGCTAATGCTATAGGCAGGTTATCTCTGACTGGTGCCATAAATAATGACAGAGGGTACCATATAGCTTAATAACAAACCCTTCATTGTTTTCACATGCCTCCTTTTTCCCATTGCAGAGGTGCCAACATTGCTGATAAGAAGGTCCTAGCTAACAGCATAAATTATATTTAACTGCAAACTGCTATTTGGATATAAACAACCAGATAAGCTTACTTATACAATTGGTACAAAGTTCTTGCAAGCGCATGTTAGATATTTTTAGATTTTGCACATAATAATAAATTATATACAGTAAGTACATAATTAATTAATTACTGTAATTAATAATTGTAATTATATATATATCTATCTCAACCCCCCAAAATCTCTTGTCTTTACAAGGGATTATAATTGCACATTATCCCCTCTGTTTTTATTATTGAGTGACCTGCTTATCGACACAGTACTTCTGGGTGATATGATGATGTAATATTGATATTGTGATAAATTATATCACAGTACACTTTTCTGAGATATCATGGATATCACAATATCTTTTTTAATTACATTTTTTTAATCATTACAAATTGATTGGAAGCAACTTATCTGTTGTTAGAAATTTGTATTTAATCTTTAAAATTGTGGACAAAAAAATATTATTAAACAAACGATTATTTTTTTAACTATAAAAAAGTTAATTTTTAAATATAAAAAATTTAAACAAAGTTATTATAAATTTGTTTATTAATAATAATTATTCTTATTATTATAATATAATTGTTATTATTTATAACAAAAGGTTTTATAATCTCTTTTTACCAGAGGCCAAAAAATTTCTGCCTGTTTTGGGGGTGGTCGTGTTCAGCATTGAAATTATTTGTGATGTCACTCTACAGTAGTGTTTAATGGCTCATATGTAATTAGACACTCAGAGCTTTAAGAATTTGCAGTGTTTCTTAAGTATTTCTTTTTTTACCTAGCCTACTAGGTTTAAAATTTATAATTTTATTGTGGCAGTTGTATAAAGTGTTTTACTATCAAAAAGCATCTAAACACAGAGTCACGATATTCTACACACAGAAACCCAACAGTGTCCTGACTAATCTTATAACAGACTTACAATGATTAAATTATTCATTTATTTATAATTATTGTCCAATAAGTCGATTTCCATTCCGCCAGCAGAATGGAACGCCAGTGTACTGCGAGAAATGAAAAATGAAACACTGATGTATTGCTGGCAGTCTGTAAGCAAACCTATATATCATGATACCCATCGTGTAGAGGAGAAATGCCTTCAAGAATCATGATATGATATTGTTGCCATCTTTTTATTGTAATTTTCAGGTGGTTTTTGATTTGATCTTGGTTATGTCAGATATTGCTGATGGACAGCTTTCATTATTAACAGAACGGAACTGATCAAAGAGAAGCAAGATGTCTGAGTTCCTCTTTTCATTTACTCCTTTCATGTTTTAGGTTTCGTGTGAGTCTCGCTTTGTGTGTTTCTCTGGCTGTAAGATTCTCTCCAGACAAGACCTGTGAACCCTGAGTTGTGTAGCAATTATTTTGTTTTCTTACCTTAAGTCATACTTTTATCTTAAATGTATTTATCAGTATTTCTCAACAACTTTCTAGAGAACATAATTTGCATAAAATAGAGAAAACAGTTTGTGTAGAAGAAAATGTGAAAAATGTATCATTTGTATTGCAGTAACTGATTCATTATCTTGTGTAAAGCACATGATATGTCTCTGACCTTCTCAGCATTTCACTTGGTTTTGTTTATTTATGCCGTGTTCATGCACAAAAAGAGATAACATTACTAAAACTTCCCACAGGCAATAACAGAATAGTCTTCACCACTTTTTTTTTTTTTAAAAAAACAGTTAGGCCTGTAACAACTGTGACAACGTTTAATAACAGTTATATATTTTTATTTGTAATTTAGCTTTGGTCTGTGAACTAATTCCAACTTTCTTTTGTCAGGGAATACGGTAACATTTAGTGGAACTGTAACTTAGCTACTCTTGCTCTTACCTGTTAGTTTTGTATTTTCCCAGACAGACTGTGAAACCCCTTCATATTTTCTACTATATCGATTTTGGAAAACTTTATGAACTGAAACCATGTTTCTCTTTTAAAGAGATCTCAATCACAAGTCAAGGCATAGCACATTAAAGTCTGGCTACCTCCAAAAGTGAAAAGGCAGAGAATTACTTTCCTTACCTTACTCAAATTCCTTTCCTATTCCACTGAAGGACACAAACACATGGATCAGATAAAAGCAACTGCTATTAACTGAATTTAGGAACTTCATTTAATATGTAATACATAAAATATGAAAACAATAAATATTACCATGAAAACTATGTCTATCTATATACAAGCCTATATTCAGAGCATACAGACTAATACTAAATACAGCAGTCATTCCATGTGGAATAATAACATTTATATCACAGCACTTTTGAATTATTGACTCTGAATAGTCAGAAGCTGTTGATGAATTTTCTATAATAGCAGCCAGCTGAAATTCAAATCACAGGTTTATATTGATGTGCTTGTTCTAATACGTTATTGTTTCTATAGTAACATCTCATTCATAGAGACTTGTATGGTGAAAAGGCTACATAATCACGTTTTAGTCATAATCTAAAACATAATGTAAGTCTAATAATAAATAAATTAAAAAACTTTCTTTAACAAAGAAAATTGTATAATTGTTGACATGGTGGAGCTTTCTGCAACAAGATGTTTATTTAATATTTATAGAAGGAGTCTCTAATGTCAGCACAAGATAGTCTTCAGAACAGAGGACTTTGTATTTTCTGGTTTCTCAGTGACATGACAAGCTATGTTTTTTTGTCTTTTTAACTTCAAGAGACAGACAAAAAGAGCACTTAGTGAGGGGATGACTGTTTATAGCTGCTATAATGTAAAGGATAACAGAAACTAACTTGTCACTTGGATGTTCGACAAAATTAAACATAACTGTAAATGGATAAAAAGCATGATGTTAATAAATAAAAATTTTAATTATTGACAAATTGCTGTGGTATAAGAGGAATAAAACATTTAAGCATTAGACAGACTGACCAGTTTTAGGGACAGTTTTTAAAACTGGCTCTTTATTTACCTAGCATGATTTTGTGGAAAAAGCCTAGTCAAGGTTAGAAAGGCAATAAAACATTTGTACATTGATAAATATAATTATGTTTTTGTAAAGTAGAGGTGTCATGGTACAGGCAGAAAAAATCCAATGTTGCTTAAAACACTATTTTTCTGAGTTCAGCTGAGGCAAGTTTTCCCAGACAAATAACAATTATGTGAATGACAATTGTATGCTAGAATGTCATGATACTGGCAGGCTTATCTTGATATTTTTTAGTCTTGATATTTTAATTTTTTCACTTTTTCCCAAATCACTTCACTTCACAATACCGAATAATTTCTACTGTGTAAACTGAGTGTAAATTGAGTGAAAATACTTTGGAACTCTTTGTGTAATTAAAAAGAAGGTTTTGTTTTATATCATATTAAATAATATCAAATTATTTATATTTTCCTACAAACCTGAGTAGCATAGTAGTGCAGTGGGTAGTGTTGCTGCCCCAGCTCAGGTTACTGTCTGTGTGGAGTTTCTGTGCATGTTCTCCTCATGTCTGTGTGGGCTTCCTCTGGGTTCTCTGACTTCCTCCCACCTTGCAAAAACATGTCGGTAGGTGAATTAATTAAATCATACAAAATTAACCATAGGTGAGAATAAGTGTTTATGTCTGCTATGGACTGATATCTCATCCAGAGTGTATTCACACCCTGAAAACACACACTTCGTATCCACCACCCCTGAACAGGATAAAGCACTTACTGAAAATGAATGAATGGATTAATGATATTTTCATCTAAATTCTCATGTAACGTGAATAAAACTACTTTTATTTACTTTTACTTTTAGCTGTAATCTCTTCATCCTCAGAACCCAAGCTACTAAATCCAGATTCCTCTTTGTTCTATTCGCCTGTGTGGCAATGAAGCGCTATGCTTAATGTATTTAATTAATTTCAGTGCGAATCCAAATAGGGCACTCCCTTCCTCGATGGCTCCATTATGTAGGCACAAGGCACTTGCTCCACTGGCCCAGATAAACCAGGTTAAGGGTTCTCTGAAGGCTATACATCACTGCTCATGCCATATGCCACTGGGCACTAATGGCCATTTAATCTGTAGTCTCTAGTGATAGCAGAGATGTGGAGCACATAAGTAGCAGCTTATGCTAGGCTTTATGTAATAAATACCTGGACAGGAGCAAATTTTAAAAAGCAACTTTTGGGAAAACATGGACTTGCAACACTGATTTGCAACTCTATGATTTAGGGATGCATCAATACTGATACTGCTATTGGGTGTTGGTCTGATACCATGCTCATTTACTCATACTAGTACTCAAAATATTGCTCCAGTACCAACATACGATAAGTAAGCCTACTGTACATTGTCACTCTAATGAAGAGATGACCCAAAATGAAAGCGAACTGAACGTCTGAACGTATTTCCAATGAATGATGGGCCTGAAATCTGTGAAATATCAAGAAGAGGGACTATAGCATCTTCGTACAAGTAACCAGATAAAATATCTAGCATTAGAAGTTCACTGCTACCACACAGCAGAAACTAACCCTGCAGCAAGCACTGAGTGGCGAGAAGAAATGTCCTCAGACAAAGCTAGATGACTGAAATTACAGTGTTTACACAGTGTATTGTTTTTGACAGTCAACATTTCGGGATCAGTATGTCACATCTGTCATGGACAATTCACCACCATGCCATCAGAGGGCACGGCACCCTCCTGCGCATTTGGAACACCTCTTCATTGAGCATGCTCATTTCCTGCCATAAACATATATATAAAGCAAATGGACACTCATGATAATTGCAGGGTCTTGTCGCTTGTTTATCACTCAAGTAAGTTCTGAGGCGTTGTTTATCTGATTGGTCTCTGTGTTTGACACTGCCATGCTTTTCTGTTTTTTTTTGTCTTGGAAATCCCCTCATTCAGGTTACTTTCTGTGTACCCACTCTTGCCTGTGTTTGTAATTATGATTTTGGCATTGTCTTTTGGATTGTTTTTCATTGAGCCTCTATTGTGCATGACCTGGATCTACCCCATTGTTTGTGATATATGGATTTTGGACATTGTTTGTAATAAACCTCTCGCACATGGATCCTAACTATCATTCCAAGTCCCCTTTGTTACAGAAGGCTTTGCTGAGTAACATGGATCCAGCTTCAACTCTCACATCCTATTATCAATTACTGGGTAATCACACACAACATTAGCAAATCTCAGAACCACCAGTATGGAGGAGCTCGCCCAGGCTTGTATGGGGGAAAACTTGAACACCTCTGCCTCAACATCCCAATCCTAGCATGAGTAACTCAAGTTCCTTCACTAACTCAGAAGTAGACTGCTTCTGCCATTGTCTTGTACAACCCTACAAATATGATGGATCTCCAGGCAAATGCAATGTGCTATTTTGTTTGCACCCTCGGCCTTTCCTAGGCCTATCCTGCTTACCAGGATAGCACTCACCCGACCCACCGCTACTTTCGACCAAACAATGCTGAACCAAATATTTGAAGAATTTGAAAGGGAATTCTGAGAGGTTTTTCGATTGCCCAGTCTCAGGGAACGATGCTGGCAAGAGACTCCTTTCCCTCAAACAAGGTAAACTGACAGCAGCCAACTATGCGCCAACGTTTTGTACTTTTGCAGCGGAGCGTGGATGGAATGACCCATTGAGTCATGCAATGCACCAGTGAAAGTGGAAGCAGTCATCTCCTGGCCATAGCCCTGGATCACTAAAGAACTGCAGAGATTCCTAGGATTTGCAAATTTCTACAGTTGATTCATCCAGGGATCCAGCTCTGTAGCAGCCCCTCTGACATCACATCTAAAGGGGAAACCTTTTCTCAGTGGTTAGAAAAGGCCACCCAAGTGTTTCAGAATCTGAAGAAATGCTTTACCAGTGCTCCCATCTGGGTTCTGGATAATGAAGTATCCAGACCCCTCACTCTCATTCGTAGTAGAGGTTGACTCATCTGAAAATGGAGTGGGATCCATTTTATCTGAACACCATGGTAACCTTGCCAACTTGCACCCCTGTGCTGCCTGTGGGAAACTGGGAACTGCTCACATTTAAGAAAGCATAGGAAGAGTGTCAGCATTGGCTAGAAGGGCCTGAACAACCATGTCTCATCCTCACTGATCACCAGAACCTAGAGCATGTCAAGTCAGCAAAAAGGTAAAGTCCATGCCAAGCCAAGTGGTCCCTGTTCTTTACTTTAACTTCGACAAGTTATAGACCTGGATCCAAGAACTCAAAAGCAGATGCCTTTTCATGTATCCATTAGATCTCTGAAGTATTGAATTCCCCAGAAACCATTCTGCCCAGGTCATGCATTGCAGCTCCTGTCAACTGGGAAAACATGTATTATTTTTATGGAGCTCCACAAGATGACCCGACTCCACCAGAGTGTCTCCCAGAGAACACATGTATCCCAGAACATGCATGAGAACGTCATCCAATGGGTACACATCTCACTTAGGTCCATACATTTCCACATTCAACAACCAAAAAGTTTAGTCGAAAATAAATTCTGGTTTCAGTCTTTGGCCCCCAGTTTGAGCAGTTTGCCAATGCAAATTTTATGCTCAGTCTTGCACCTCACATCAGTTACCGATAGGTCTTCTTGAACCTCTACCCATCTCAAGACAACCATTGTCACACATCGCTATCTATTCTATCGCAGATCTCCCAGTTTCCCAAGGTAATACTACAGTTTTGACCATAATTGACCATTCACCACCACACCACCAGAGGATACCCTCCCCTAAACTGTAACTTCTTCTTTGTTGGTCAGGCTTATTCCCTGCCATAACTGTATATAAAGCACATGGACACTCATGATACTTGTAAAGTCTTTTTGTTTACCATTCAAGTAAGGTTGAAAACTGATATTTCTCTGATTGAGCTATGTGTATGACCCTGTCTTGCTTTTCTAGTTTTTCACATCTTGGATATCCCCATGTTCTGATTTACCTTTGATCTTTTGTGCATCTACTCTTGCCTGTCTTTGTGATCATGATTTTGGATCTGCCTTTTGGATTGTTATTCTTTGAGCCTCTGTTGCATATGACCTAGATCTGCCCATTGTTTGTGGTATTTGGATTTTGGACATTGTTTGTATTAAACTTCTTGCACATTGATCCCAACTATACTCTTGAGTCTCATTTGTTACACAGTATTTATATTGAGGAGTATCAAAAAATGTCTCAGTGTGAAAATATTAGTATTGATGCATCCCTACTCTGATTATGTCTAATTATATTTGAAGCTGTAGAACCAACCATTTCATACCAATTTAAACTATCTTCAAAACTGTATCTCCAGTACACTTTCAAAAAAGCCTGTTGCCATTTAAAATCATTCAAATGTCACATCAAACATCAAATATTGACATGTCTGTTACACTGACTGATAATGTATCTCAGTCAGACAGAGAGAGACAGTGAACCAGCAGGATAAAGTGTGAATTGTCACTGTGATGACTAAACACACTGCATATATTCAGAGATGTGTGAGTGCAGCTTTAAAGTAATAAACCAAGTTGTTTTAATATAGGTGTACAAGAGAAGGTCAATAACTTACTCTCACAAGGGAACTAATGAGCACTACAGCCTTTGTTAGATTCCCCCACCCCCCACCCAGACACACACACACATATATATACACAAAAACACAAATGTTGCTGTGGATCCAGAGCCTGGGAACAGTGGCCGTGAGGAGGGAATAGAAGGCATCATCACAGAGAACCATGCACACACCTTGACACACTCATTCACACCTAGGGGCAATTTGTGACAAATTAGGAGGTAGGAGGAAACCAGAGAACCCACATAGACATGGGAAAAACATGTGAAATGCCACAAAGACAGTAACCCAAGCTCAAGATTGAACCAGGGACCCTGGAGCTGTGAGGTGGTATATCGCTATCCAAAAATTACACATTGCAGAGATTTAGTATGGTGTATTGTAAGGCAGTGAATGGCATGTTAAATGAATTTCTAATGTATCTTTTTTTTTTTTAAGTCATATTTTCTTTTCCCATTTTCAATATGATACCGATGTCAAAGGCTTGAGGTTTAATACTGGTCTATATTATAATGATGCACGAATCCCATTTTCTGTTTTCAATACAGTAATGTCAGTGTAGTGTCTAATTTTGACATTCTCACAGTAATTTAGTGACTCTCTGCAAGCTTCTGGTGCTGACTAATGTCCGTGCCACACTAGAGGATAATTAGGCTGATTTTTAGACTGAGACGTCTCTCTTGATGATCACACAAGGTGTCCTCATTTTAGACTGATTTTAAACAATTAATTATCCAGATTATCCTGTGAAATGGGGCATGTATAATCTTCTAATGTCTTGTAGTGTGGGGAGAATGCTGAGTGTCTTGTGTGAAAAGTGCAATCTCGAAAGACTACTAACCGATCATATAGCCGAGCCGAATAATCCATGTCTGTCTTGATCTAAAATCACATTTGTTTGCAACAAATTTTTCAAGATCCCAGGTTCTTGGAGCTGTGATGATAATTCAAAACTATGTTGTGTTGTGAGGCTCATTATGCAGTCATTATGCAAAATAGCATAAGTGTGATGGCAAGTTATGTCCTGTGCTCATGTGCATGAACTTTGTGGTGACTGTAGATTGAATAGGACAATATGTAAAATCTGAGATCCAGTGTTTCCAACAAGTGTTGGTTGGACTGCTGGGTTTGTTTTACTGGCTCACGACACCCAGGCTGTATATGCCTCAAGGTCTCCTTAATATCCTGACCCCGAGCACCACTTGAACAGATTTCTAATAGCATTTAATCAGGATTGCCTTGATATCAAATATACTGTACTTACATACACTACTGTGCAAAGCTCTAATCTCTCTAGCATATAAAGTAGGCAAATTAAACTATGTGGCCAAAAGTATGTGGGCATCTGACCAATCACACCATGTGTGCTTGTTGAACAGCCCATTATAGATTTTGTCCCCCTTTGCAGTTATGATAACCTCCAATCCTCTCGGAATGCTTTCCTTTAGATTTTGGAGTGTTGCTTGGGGATCTGTGCACATTCAGCCACAAGAGCATTAGTGAGGTCAGGCACTGATGTCGGGCAAGAAGGCCTGGCAATGCAGTCAGCATTCCAATTCATCCCAAAGGCATTCAATGGAGTTGAGATTAGGGCTCGGTGCAGGCAACTTGAGTGCTTTCAAACCAACCTTAGCAAACCATGTCTTCATGGACCTCGCTTTGTGCACAGGGGCACTGCCATGCTGGAACAGATTTAGTCTATGCTGTAGTTCCAGTGAAGGGCAATGATAGGGCAATCATGTGCCTCCACCTTTGTGGCAAAAGCTTGGGAAGGCCCACATACAGTATAGGGGTCATGTTCAGGCATCCATATACTATTGGCCATATAGTGTAATACCCAGGCATTTCTGAAGCTTTGAGATATGCCTTTAGTTTCTGTGTGTGACATCTAAAACACAATTACAGCTTCACTGTGTTCATATATTGTGATCTGAAGTACGCTTGTGCATTTTAAACAGCTGTTGTCTTTCTGTGCTCCTGAGCAGTGCACATGTTCTAGATATACTTTTGCACATCCAGTGTAAGACCTATCAAACATGATGGGATAGAATGGCAATATTTCTCTGTAAGCGATATAAAGGAAAGCAATATCCTCTTACCAAATCATTCTGAATGCATAGTTCTCTCAAAGAGCACACAGTGAATGGCAAATAAAACACACCGCAACAGCTGTAGGTTTTTTATTCCCTGATTGTGCAGTAATTGACAGTGAGCAGATATTACATCCATCATTGTAGTGCTGACATATGAAGTTGTGCATGAAGTTGCTTTAAACCAGCATTTTAATAGGGATGCAGAGTATGTTGTTCTGTAATCATCACTGCAATATTGGCTTGGGGAGTACTGAAATCTAAAATTTGTAAATGAATCTACAAAGAACATATCTGGTGTGAGCATCCTGACCAAACTTGATGTATACCAACACATTTGTTGGTATAATTCAGGGTATGTATTTTTAATATCTTGTGATGCACAATGCAATCACAAAATATAACAATATAACTGTAGTGTAGTACTTTGTCTTTCCCAAGCAGTCTTTATTTACAGCCATGGGACAAAATGCATTCTTCATTCCTAGCACAATATTACTCCATCTGGTGTTATTGTTATAGAGACAAGTGAATTTAATTACAGTTGCTGCATTCTATAATGTTCCTGTTTTCTTTAAAAGCCATCAGGGACCTGCTTCTCCAGTAGATAAATGGATTAAACACACAGTCATATTTTCATAGCTGAGCTATCAGGCTCTTAGATGACTTTAACTGTTGACCTTAACTGCCTCTGCAAAGAATCAATAAGCCAAAAGCAAACATTACATGGAACGTGTTTTTTAAAATCCATGCTGAAGACATGGGTTGCCGAGAACCTCTCCCTGTCTCTTGAGCATTACAGCTTGTAACAGGTTGTACTGTTTGTCAGAAATAGTAAGGTCTAAAGGTTAACCTATACCAATGGACAGCACATTATCAGCTGTTTATGCTTTCTTCAAGTGCCTCTGTGTTTTCTGTCTGTATTCACAAAATGCATTTACATGCAAGAGCAGCTTTTATGCTTTTGTGCCTTGTCCCCTGAAGGACATTCACTATTTCTGTAGCAAATGACATGATCAGACTTGAACAGAGAACGCATTATAAATACCCTAATGCAAAGCAGGATATTCTTAGAGTTGTATTCTTTGAGTTAGAGTTGTAGTCTTGAACTCTGTGAAACATCGCACTGTCAGAGGAGAATCAACGCTTGTCATATATCATTATGTCCTGCTGGCAGAGCTTGCTCAAATTTTCACTAAATGATACAGGACATAGAAGAGCAAGAAATATGGTGACCTGTAATTGCAAAAATTATTACACATAAACGTAACAGCAAACCCAAAAACAAAAATGCAGAACTAAAAACACACCGGCAAATCCAAAAACAGGTCCGCGAAGCAAAAAACACAACAGCAGATTTGTAAACACAACAGCAATCCCAAAACCACGACAGCAAATTCGGGATACATTTCAACATTAAGATGACATGCTAATCGCTGGCCTGCTGATACTTTTATTCATGCTTAATTTTATCAAGGGCATTCATATGATCTTATTTTATACACGCTGTCAACCTTGTATGCGAACTTTAAAACCCACTTAAAGGAAGCTGGATTTTTCAGAAGAAAGAACAACTCCTTACTACAATAACAACTTCTATAAGACTATAATAAAGTAACTTTGCATTAAATTGTTTTCGTTAGGCTAACTATATAACAGACTGAAATGTGATTTTTTTTTTTACTCCTTATGATAGTCATATGCCATATCCAATCAGGAACGAGCATGTGATGTTCAGCAAGGACCTGCTCTGCCTGGTTTTGAGTTAATGTTGATGTGTTTTTGGTTTTGCTGTTGTGTTTCTGAATTTGCAGTTGCATTTTTGGCTTGCAACGTGTTATGCAGTTACAGGCCACAGTAAATAAAACATTACTAGGAACGAAACGTTACAGCACTCAACTATCATGGGGCCTGTACGTAAACAAAAGGAAGTTAGATAATATGCAAAACCCATAACTGCAATCTACGATTTAGTTCTTCTATATAAATCCCACCTCTAAGTCTAACATGGGAACAGGAATACCAGAGCTGTTGTCAGATGGTGGTTGATGAATCCAGTGAATATGCAGCTTAATCCAGGACAGAAACATGAGTGAAAGGACTGGATTCCCAAAGCAGCCCACTCTCCAGTCTGCCTAGGGACAAGGGGCTGCCTGTTCAAAGCAAAATGCTATATAAAAAAAAAAAGCACACAGATATGAAGAGAGACCACTTAGCAGCAAGGGTGCTGAAATATTGAGCAGCTGGATAAGTTTTGTTGACATGACAGACAAGTGCGCTTGTATCTCTATACAGAAGCCTTATTGGGTTTTGCAGAGGATTGTTGCAGAATAGAAAAATGGATTTCCTGCAGCTCAATCCAAGGTCTTGCTCCGTGTCCAGTGTTCTTCCACTGCATCCCTGTCCAGGATAAAGCAGTTACTAAAGAGGAATGAATAAATGAATGCAATTTGGCTATAAAACAAGCCGGCACTACCTTTCAAATTACTGAATTATTTCAGCTTGCGTGTGGACCATCATTCTTATGTTGTATGATAATCCTGAAAGGGTAATTCAGTTTTCACATCAGATTGAGATATGGCTTAAAGCGCACCTCCAGGTAACTTTAAATCTGTGATAACCACTTCCTAAAATGCAACTAATCAAATGTCCTCCTATCTCTGAATGCTTGACCAATTTTTAAACAGCAAATGTTCCATTGTGCTTTGACCAACAATAACATGCAATTTAAAATGAAAACCATTCTTTTAATTCACGACCATCCTTCTGCCTTTGGCGTGTTATGACGTCTGTAGTGAAATCTTTGCAGCGGTGCTTGTATATGAGTGCTGCACCACGGCTCCATCTACTGGCTTCAAAAGCAACTTCTCTTATAAGAGAGAGATGCGCGTTAACAGAAAATGATTTATTCACAATAGCAGCAGCTGTTTGGGCTTTACATGCTCTGGTTTTTGTGATGTGTTTATGCTGCTGAAATGTTTATGTAACACACAGATTCAGGTTGCATTTGTAATCGTATAATGCTGCGACAAGATTAAATCGGAAAATGAAGAAAAAAAAAAATCTATTAAGGCGGAGAGCATGGAAGAGCAGTTACACACATCAGTGATCTGTGACTGCCCACAGCCCATTAGCAACTATATTAAAAGTTTAAATGCTTCAAAAATTGAGCCAGAAGTTTGCATGAGGACATGTCTATCAGACAGGAGAGGCTATTGGGAATCCTGTTCCCTATCGGGATTACTCTTTTGGCACTCTAATTGGGAAGCTGTCCCTGTGCTCAGGGGCTGAGGGAGTGGGTGGGTACTGAGTCATGCATTAGCAAGCTGAACCCCACTGTGTGTACAGTCAACTGATTTATCCCCAATAATTACTCCATATGCTTTACAGACAGCAACACACTGAGAGATCAGGAGTGCATCTGTCCCAGTTCTGACACATGCTCTCCTGATCTCACACTAGCAGTTCAATTTGTTGATATCATTGTGACTGTAGCTATAGTATTAAGTAGAGTAGGACTGAAAAGTTTTTAGAGATGTACCAGCCAAAAATGGCCTAGTCCAGTATCAGATCGGATGTGAAATATTTTCCAGTGAACTGCTGGTGTAAGGTGTGCTCCAGTCTGAACACAGGCAACACAGGCTAACTTATATTTCTGAGTGTATTCACTGTGGGCCACCATGTTTCTCACAGATTTGTGGGATTGCATACATTCAGAAGGACACATGACCAATAAGCATCTCACTGGTTAGCTGTTTTATGATAGGGAAGGTTCTTATTTCTGCTCAAAATGTTGGGTTTGAGTAAATGCATTATCAGGAGGTGTGGTTAAGCACGTTGCTGTGATATCTAATCGGATCGGCTCCTCTCATTCCCTATCAGAACCGATATCACAGATTCCCCCTCCGTGTTGTGGTTCCCATGGCAAAAAAAGCACCATGTGCTTATGTTTTGGTTTCTGTTTTGGTCCTGTCTCACCCTCGAATTCAGTGTTATTAAGCCTGTCTATTAAACCTGTCTGCCTTTGTTTTGAAGAAGTTAAATATATAGATATCAGGATAATTGAAAGGTATTAAAATTATTAATATGATCATTTAAATTCATATTAACACCATAAAATATACAGAAAGTTTCATATGCATCAGAATGTTAAAAAAAAAAATCCCATTACATGTGCGAATTTGAATCTAACAGCCCTTTTGCACCACCCCAACCTGTCAGAGCAACTCATTAATTTGTGACCACAAACAACAACAACAGCACAAATGAAAATAAGGGATTTTACTTGCGTCAGCATGAAAATAGATCTCAATTTGTCTTAAAGAGCACAGTTTGTGCTGGGTCAGTTACTATGAGGATGTGAGGGGGAATGATAATTCACTAGAACTTGATGAACTCGAGCAACCCATGTGCAGTTTGAGCTTTCTTAAAAGTTTTTTTTTTTTAAAAACAGTAAAAGTGAAACCTGCTCTCTACAACTGAAACTTTTTATGTCCTTTCAGAGTTGACAAGACATTCTCCAGAACTCGAAGCTTATGGTGAGTATTTAACTCCTCAACCATTTTATTTGCAATAACTTTGTTTGCACTTACTGGGACTGAATAATGCTGTGTATCTGTTGGTAGATTAGTCTGAGTTCAGTGGCAAAGCTTACATTTGAACAAACCAGTCTGATCCATACTTGGATACTCTTTTGGCATCTTGTGATGCATAATATAATCCATTTACAAAGGAATAAAGTGATTAAAGTATGAGATCTAGATTAAATCTTAGGTTTTATACATTTCATGCCTCATTTGAATGACAAGGGTAAGCTTGCTTTTACTAACCTTTCCACTGCTGCCCATCTCTAGATCTGTCCGAATGAATTTCACTGTCTGAATGCTAGTTTTAAAATTAAATTTATGTATTGAAAGCAATGAATATCTTGAATGTTTCAAATTAAAATTTTTAAAAATATATTTTTTTGAAATTATCCTTATGAAATTATCCTTGATGTTAAAAAAAAAAGGCTGGTCAGGCTTTATTTTCACTTCTTAAACAGTATGTATCAATTTTCTAGTTTCTAAAATAAAAAGTGAACAAATTATATGGTTGAGTACCTGTAAATTATACCTAGCATTTCCAACCAAAGAAAGTCTTCTTCAGTGGCTGAACTTTGCCATGTAGTGAGTACATATGGGTCTATGTTCAGTTCAAAATATATGTCAATATTTATGGGAGTAGTCATCCCTATCCTCATGTCATATACAGGTTACACAGGAATTTCTGGATGGGCTTTTCAGATTATTAAAATGTGTATAATTTGTGTAACGTGTATAATTTATGTATAATTTGCACCTGTAAGATTGCCAGGATTTTCTTCTGTAGAGCAATTTATTTGTGCTCATTTATAAAGAAAATATGCCCAATATGCTCTAACAGAGTTGCTAAGCTGACCAAGCATTCATTGGCAATGGTTACAGCTCACTTTAAAAAGGTGTAGTATAATAATTAATGTAGTTAGAACAAGAAGTATTACATCCAATACAGTCTCCATCATGCAACATTGCATTGTATTCCACAGTTGTTTGGTTTGAATACAGTGTATTCACATTGTCCAAAACATGAATGTCAAGTTTAAAATATTGTGATTACAAACAGTCCGGTAAATCAATATCACGCAAGAAAACCAGACTTACATTCAAGGTAAAAAAAAAATGTAGGACTCTGAGACACGCCACTATTTTGGACAAACTCTACCCCAAATTTGTATCATGCATGCAACTGTCAGAGCATCACTTAGGTCTGTCGTTAATTCTGTGGTCTGAATAGCGATGTATGCAGTTTTGTTTTTACACTGCAGTGCTGTTGATTTCTCAAATCTGATTGGTTAGAACAGTAGTACTCACAGTATTGCCATCTGCAGTTCAAACGACGGGTTTATATTAATGCGCTGATTCTGATGCGTTATCGTTTAGATAGTAACAACTCATTCACGGGGACTTGTATGCCAGACAATATGTATAATCTAAGACTCGTAATAGATGAATTAAAAAAAAAATGTGTTGTTATTTAAAAAACATATTTAACATTTAAATTTATGGAAGGAGTCTCCAGTGTCAGTACTGTGTAACAGTTTTCTGCCACAGGAAAGTCTTCAGGACAGAAGACTGTTATTGTTTTCTCTTTAAAAATGACAAGGTTTTTTTTATCTATTAATTTTAAGAGAGATTAAAAATTAGAGGCTGGTGAGGGAATGGCTGTTTATAGCTGTTGTAACATAAGTCAAAACACTAACTTGCCTCTGTCAGGTACAGGGAGTAGAGACAGACGCAGGTGCAGTAAAAGGTGTTTATTATAAAGGCAGGCAGATGAATCAAAAACTTGAATCAAGAACAAAAACCATACACGGGCAGAGGTCGGGCGATGAGCAAACAACGATATGAGTAATGATCCAAAGAGCACCGGGAAAATCAGGGTGCAAAACAAAGGCTCGGTACAGACAGGTAAACTCTGAACTATACTTTGCACAGGACAAAGACACATGTGGGTTAAAATATACAAACTAATCAAGGGAAAATTCAGTACAGGTGCAGGCAATAAGGACCCATGAGGGAAACAACCAGTGACAAATACAAGGGCGGAGACAGGATATGAATCAAAACAAAAACACGTGACAATGTAAGCAAAACATAAGACAACGCCAAAGCGCTGCGGGCTTTTATGTGCGCTGAACGCGTTATGTGCGGGAGGGAAAACTCTGACAGTTTCACAGACGGACCACATCATTAAATGTAACTAATAAATTGTCGAAACATAAAAAAAAATGTTAATAAATTACAGTTTGTAATTGTTAGCAAATCGCTGTGGTATAAGAGGAATAATACACTTTTGGGGTGCAGTATCAACTTCGGCGTGGTAAAAGTAACTCTGCTTTGTGTTGGGCCGCATCACACCACCCTGTCGTTGATTAGTTTTCTCTAACAGCATGCCCCAAAGTGCTTCGTTCCTCAGTTATCTACTTACTGTGCACAGAGTAAATAGGAAGCCATTAGGGACTCAGCGCTTGTGAATTATTTCTGCAAGAAGACAAGTTAAAGCTGGTGGATTTTTATGTGCATCAGGTAGCCAAGAAATATAAAATAAGTGATGTGTCAGTTACAAAACAACATTACTTAATTACTGGGTAAAAAAACACATCTGAAACATGAAAGTCTATAATAATATGACACAGTGTTCCCTTTTATGGTTTATGCAATCTAAAAAGCGTATGAAAACAGCTAAAATAATAGGCTAATTAATATTTGAATAATATTTATTATTATTTATTATAACCTAATTATTATAACCGTATTATTTGTCATAGCCCTTATACGAGTGTATCGGGTTATATTCTGTCCCATTTTGCTCATAATCTATTTTTCTTTGTATACATGCTCTACAGTTTTTGCATATTTACATAGTTGTTTATTTTTAACTTATTTTATAATATAAAATCTAACTTATATAATATTCTTATTATATAATATTCTTAATATTCTTAATATATAATATCCTTCTGCTGTTGTAATTTCTTTTGTCTTATATTCTCTACTGTGTCTTGTCTGTATCGTATCTTATATTATCTTAATATCTTAAAATGATTAAATATTTGAATTGTAATACAGTTTTGTTAAAGAATAATTTGGCATTCCCAATAGAAAATCGAAATACCTTCCTATTTTTTTTTTTTATTCATCACGATTTCCCCAGTAGTCTGAAAGCAGAGACACTGCTGTATCCTGAGCTAGATTGCATGGCCCTGTGCACGTGTGACCATGGCACTAGTGAGGCAGAGGCAGACAGAGAGCGGTCCCGATATGCGCCGAGACACTGCAGCCCCGCTGTCTGGTTGCCACAGTAACAGTAGACAGTTCTGCAGTGTTGGCAGGACAGAGCGAGTGAGGTGCAAAGTAGGATGCATGCGTGAAAGTGTATGTGTGAGTTTGCGTGCGTGTGTGCATGCGTGCTCGCGCTGACAGGAAGTGTGTGAAGGCAGATGGACAGTGAGCTCATCCAGCCCTGAAGGTCAGCCTGCTAGAGCCTCTATCAGGTTTCTGCAGCACTGGGCACTGGCGTCTTTACCTCTCCGAGCCTCTTTAGCTTCTAGCTGTCCTAGGAAACAGGAGCCTACCGCAACCCACACTCGACTCCTCCTCATCGCACTGACCGTCCGCTTCGGAGAGGACACAGGGAGTGCTACCTACATAGCATACTTACACCAGTGGATTTATTGCTGTAGTTATGGTTTGTCAGTATTTTTGCTGTTAGCACATGATGACTTTTTTTGCATGCAGAATATGATGCTGATCAGATAACAACAGTGGCTACAATGTGTCTGGTATGAAGGAAAGGTTCTGATCTGGAAGATATCATTTGGAAATTTTAAGTAGAGCTGAACAATTCACAGGCCTTGTTTTGAAAATCAGAATGCAATTTTACCTAAGCATTAATTCTGAAGGCTGTCAATGTAGAACTTTTTTGTTTTACGTTTAGCAAACTGTTATTAACTTATATCTTAGATTTTTTTCATACGTTCATTTGGAAGGCACTTTTCTCCAAAGCAAGGAAGAATGCAATCCAGATTTTAGAAAAGCATTTAGACAAGCGTTCCAAAGTGAAGAGGCTTCACACTATTGCGAGGTCGAGCACTAAGCTGTAGCCAAGGCCTTGCATCTGTGTGAGTGTATGATGTAGGCTAGACTAGTAGCCAACTGTGCTAATCTCTGGGACTTGAGAAACACAAAAAACTCTATAGGTCTGGCAAGAGAGGACCAACATGCCTTGCTCTCCATTCCGAATCGGGAGGCCAAAAAAGTTCTGGTGAGTTTTGCATGTAGCAATGTCATGTAACTGTTGTGACATTTGAATTTGAATGAAAAGAAGTTTGCAGACCAACAGAGGACATGTTTTGCTGGAACATCTGTGTGCTCTTCAGAGTCAACAAAACAGGAGAACAATTCAGCTGTGCTTCTCCCAAAGCAGAACACAAAAAAACGAAATGTATGCATAACCACTTATACTATGAGCTTTTCAGTTAAAGCATACTATTCAGTATGATGAATTATTCAGTTACTACTGTGAAAGTAATAGGAAAGGTATACAGTTACAAGATTGAGGCACTGGCAGATCCTTGGTGTTTAAGAGGTTAAATATTTATGATGGTATATTGGAAAAATAGCATATTACTTTCTCTCTTATTCTCTGTTATTCTCTCTCTTTACCTACAGATGTTGTAGTTTTTAACAGTTATGTATTTTTAGCATCTAGCAAATGAACAAATGACACTAAGAGACTGACACTAAGAGAGTCACGTCTCTTTGGGTCACTTACATGTAGCCAGGAATAACTTTTATAATCAAAATAACAAGGATTTTAACATTAATATACAGATTTATAAGGAATTGCTTTTACTCTCATCTGCAGTTGACATCCATTTGACCCACATCATCCTTTTTCCATTCTATAGAAACACAACTGTAAAAGTTCTATTAAAATACCTAATATAATTCCTCTATCTTTATTGTTATCAATATATACTGTATTTATGGATATAGAAACACAAAGCACATGGCAGGTGGGTGTGCACAGATGGGAATTTGAATTAGAGAAAAAAAAAAGTGACAGGGACTGATTACTTTCTTCTTTACAAAGACAAAACATACGTGATCTATGGCAATCATATGTGATTCGTGTGTTATGAAGACAGACACCTTTAATATTAAGTATTAATTGTATTCTAAATTCATGTTGAATCACATGTCAAATGAATTATGTTGTTATCTCAGGAGAACTATCTGGTTATGTTTTCCATAGACCTGGAAAAAATAATTGTAATACAAATGTGATGTTAAAAGCAAATTTTTCAATGACTTTAGAAACGCTGAGCCGAGGATATAGAATTTATTTAAAAAGTAACCTACACTGGGCATTCATATCAATATTCATGAGTGTCATGTAAAGATAGCTGAGACAGATGCAGTTGCAGAGTTTAATAAAGTTCATGCGAACAATCCAAGACAAAGATCAAAAATCAGAAAACCAGGGACAGGCAGCAGTCAGACGATGAGCAAACAGGATGACAGAGAGTAGGCAAAGAGGCACAGAACAAAGAACAAAGTTAAGGTCAAAACCGGCAAAGATCATGCAGAGAATAACAGGCTTGGTAACATCACAGACACAGAGGAAAGGAGCGTATGATTCGCGAAGTTCTTGTGAATGAGAGTCTCATATATGGTGGCTGTGAGTGTGTGTAATTGCTGTAATTGACTGAGAGCGAGGCAGAGTGTGTGTGGTGTGGGAAATGGAGTCCAGGGCGGCCATGTTCGGGGGCCGCAGTGTATGTTGGGAACCGGAGTCACTAAACTGGGTTGACCTGACAATGAGCATTGCATAAATATTTTATAAAGCAATACTGGAGGATTTATATAAGGATTTACATCCTGTTAAATTCTCAAATCTGATTCGTTACCTGAAGAAGTATATTGTTTTGTCTTTACATGAAAGGCAGATAAAAGAAGAATGTTAACATTAAGAGTCTGAGGCTGTTGCATCAGCCAGTTTTAAAATTATTGAGAAATATTTTAGAATTTGATTTGTTGTGTTGAGGTGTAATTACTGTATCTACTTCTTATAGGAGCATGGAACTGGAGGATCTTTACTTAAGAGCTGGTGGTCTGTTTGCATTTATGAAGCATTAAAATTATGATGAAATATCACACCAATACAAATTCACTTATTTCCGAAGCACATATGGCAGCATAATTATTGCCTTTACTGCTCTAAAAATGAAGTGACAATTAAAGTGTCATGAAAGTGCTGTTAGTAAAAACAAACTAATAAGATGCAACTCGATAAGATAGGATATATATATATATATATATATATATATATATATATATATATATATATAGTCAGGTCTGGAAGTATTTGGACAATGACAGAGTTTTTATGATTTTGCCTTTATACACCACCACAATGGATTTGAAATAAAACAGTCAAGATGTGATCGAAGTGTAGACTTTCAGCTTTATTTTAAGACGTTCCACAAAAATATGGCATTTACCATTTAGGAATTACAGCCATTTTAAGCAAAGTACTTCCATTTTCAGGGGCTCAAAGGTATTTGGATGAAGTGACATAATTGTAAATATAACCATAATTTTAATACTTGGATGAAAATCCTTTGCAGTCAATGGCTGCCTGAAGTCTGGAGCCCATGTTCTCAAAACTCGCATTCTGAGTTTCCTCCCTGGAGATTCTTTGCCAGGCCTTCACTGTAGCCACCTTCAGTTGCTGCTTGTTTGTGGGTCTTTCTGCCTTCAGTCTTGTCTTCAGTAAGTGAAAAGCAGCTCTATTGGGTTGAGATCAGGCGACTGACTTGGCCATTGAAGAATATTCCATTTCTTTGCCTTCAAAAAGTCTTGAGTTGCTTTCGCAGTATGTTTAGGGTCATTATC
>CM040990.1:9300256-9317428 GCA_022985145.1 Pangasius djambal | reverse complement strand
AGTTTGCAACTTGTTGTAAACCCTCTGTATTTACATTCATGAAGGCGTCTCTTGATTGTAGATTTTGACAATGATGCACCTACCTTCTCCAGAGTATTCTTGTCTTCTGTCTTCTTTTCTTCACCAAGGAAATGATTCTGCGATCATCCACTTTAGTTGTCTTCCGTGGTCTTCCAGGTATTTCGATGTTTTTGAGCTCACCAGTGCTTTCTTTTTTTTTTTTTAAGAATGTACCCAACTGTTGATTTGGCCACACCTAAGGTTTTTGCTATCTCGCTTATAGATTTATGTTGTTTTTTCAGCCTAATGATGGCCTCCTTCACTTACATTGAGATCTCCTTGGACTTCATATTGGTAGTTCCAGTCGAACAGCTGCCAAATGCCAACTCAATACCTGATATCAACTCCAGACCTTTTATCTGCCTCATTTGTCTTGAAGTAATGAGGGAATGGACGGCACCTGGTCAATTAACTTCTTGTCAGTCAATTGTCCAAATACCTTTGAGCCCCTGAAAATGGAAGTACTTTGCTTAAAATGGCTGTAATTCCTAAATGGTAAATGCCATATTTTTGTAGAACCTCTTAAAATAAAGCTGAAAGTCTACACTTCGATCACATCTTGATTGTTTTATTTCAAATCCATTGTGGTGGTGTATAAAGGCAAAATCACAAAAACTCTGTCATTGTCCAAATACTTTATATATACACACACACACACACACACTATATATATATATATATATATATATATATATATATATATATATATATATATATATATATATATATATATATATATATATATATATATATATACATATACACACACACACGTATATACATAAAGAAAACCAGTCTTCTATCAGTCAGCAGAAAATGATCGTTATGTATTGGTCTCTCTTCTCTCTAACACATGTCCCAGAAATACCCAGATTACCCCTCAGGGAACAATAAAGTACATCCATCCATCCGGCTGTCTGAATGTCACCTCATGAGTTTGGACATAAGCCTTTCATAAATTTCTGCAGTGATTATGAATGAGTTACAGCAGTCCGACATAGATAAATAAAGTGTTACAAAGGTTTGTTACATTTGTAGTAAAAATATAAACTGGAAAGCTCCTGAATGCTGCAGTGATAATGTGTTTACCCTGTTGCTGGGAGACTTGAGTTTGAATCCCATGTCCGGGAGGCCAAGAAAGTATTAATTGGCTCTGATCTCTGAGAGAGATGGCATTACTCTCCATCTCTCTGTATATGGAAAAGCTCAGTTAACACATCCCCAAGCATGTCCAGCTGTCCTATGGCATTGTATGAGCAGCATTCTGAAAAGATCCAGTGGATAGCTGCAAGAAGGCAGTATTAGCTCTCACCATCCCCGATTAGTAGCTAAAGAGTGATAAGAGGCAAGTCAAACAGTGGGTTGGAATTATCAGTGACTAAAATGGGTCATTTAGACATGAGCAGACCATAAGGGTTAAAGCCCGTTCAACTTGATTAATGATGGTAACAGTGCAGGGAACAAATTAATCCATGTTTGGGTGCCAGGTGGCCTACTCAAGACAACTCGTATTTAGCCAGCACGGACTTCCCACTAAACCACGGCCTAGATTTTATCCACTGTTTTGACATCGGAACAATATTTGTTTCAGCCAAGAGCCATTTTTAGCGCTCCCAAATTGCTTCTCATTGTCAAGTTTCGAGAAACAGTTTGGTGACAATAGTGAGGATGAATAAATAGGGGAACTAATTACACTTCACAAAGACAGGATCAGACAGGATAATAAATGCAATTGTTCGCCACTAAAGAGCAAACGCACAGCTTTTTTTCTCAGTAGTGGTAATAAATTGCTGCATACTGCGAATTTGTTTGTGAGTTTAAAGTGCTCGTGATTTTGTTTTTCTGAACCCATTTTGTAACAGCCATGACTTTTCAATATAATTTCTTTGCCTTTTCTTGGATTTTTATGTATTTTATGTATGGGTTTTATTATTATCATTATTAATTACATCCTGTATATACAGTTGAATACAATCAGGTTCATGTGCCATTGATGGTCATTAGTATGAACTCTAGGTTTAACAAGTCCACCACTAATTCCCTCCTGTTGCTAATCTTCATCAGAAAGCATGTCGTACTTATAGCAGTGATATCTAGAGCTCTTCTCCATAAATAAGAGTCGTCTAAAAGGAGACAGAGCCAGGGCCAGCGGTAAATATGGAAGCACTAATTCATCACGCATATAGCATAGGACGTAACAGAGATGCGTCTTCACACTTTTTTGTCTGCGTTGTTGTCTGGCAGCGGGGTTGTCATTAACATTTGAACTATGAGTAACCTGTGGCCATGAAAAGGCAGCTGTGACATTCGGAAGTGATATTTGAAAGCAATCAAGTGTCTCTCTTGCCGCTGTATTGCTTCAGCCAACATCAAAGCAACATGGCCTGCTTTGATTAGGCTCTGGACACTGGCAGATATGCTTAGCTTGCACTGCTGTGAGTAATACTGCTCGTTCATTACCACTTAAAAAGAAGTTGGCTCATCATGAAGTGCAGGTGATTCTTTGAACTGAACCATTGCTGTTTTAATTTATTTATTTATACAAGGCAATCATTGGAGACACGGGCTGGTTTTCACCACAGCAAGAACAAACGATGCATACTATATACTGACATTTACAGGACATTTGGAATATCATTTAATTATAAACAGGGCTTTGTAGACATTAAAGCAGGTTTGCTATTAAATTTTCACTAGTTTGTTATCTAAAGGCTTGATTTGCAAACCTGTATGAGCACTTCCACTTCATCGCTTTCAGGTAGATAGTTTTAAAAATATGCATTTCCTCTCAACAGATATGTATAACAGATGAGATTTTCTAAATTTAGAAATTTAGAGATTTTCTTGATCTGTATAGTTGTGAACTAGGCTCATGGATATATAACGATTTAATCATCTCCACAATATTACACTGCCACGATATCCAGTGATGCTTACTCTAATTATATTATGTAACCAGACCTGCAAAGGTTTATGCATTTTGCATAAACGTCTGCAATTTAACATCAGGGTACACTGCTATGTGTTACCTTTTTCTCCCCAATAAAACGGGAGATGAGGCATTAGGCATATGAATCTGGAATGATTTGTGCAGGTGTTTCGAACTCCCCAATATTAACTGACACCAAGAGGAAACCCCGCTCCCGTCCCCCATCTGACACACTCTCAGGACGCCCTCACTTTCTGATAAGGTAAATAGAGAATATTTTGAGTTTATTAATATGAAATAAAATTTATCAGTGTATGTTCAACTTAGCTAACATTAGAATAGCATATAGTTAACATCAGTGAACTATATTTAAAGATATATATATATATAAAGAGAAAGAATTTTACCTAAAAAGTAAATAGGCCTGCAGTGAAGTGTCAAATCGAACACTTAATGTTAATGGAGATGATATGATAATCAGAAAGTGATTAAATACTTAAATACTGGTTGTTGTTTTTTTACTCTCCTGCACTAGACAGCAATTAGAAACATTCAAACACTTTGAGCAACAGCATCAAGATTGAAAAAGCTGTACCAGTTTTAATTATTTATGGTAAATCGTGACCAGAAAGGAATCAATATCACTTGGGCCCATTGTAAGGTTCACGTTCACTGTTCTGGCATAAATTCTGACTCAACGTATAACGTAAATATTTTTTATGTAATAAGCACAGCAGTGAATCCCTTGTTATATATTTGTGTTTGGATGATTGTGATAATAATTGTCCTTATGAAATGAGGAAATTATTATGCAAGCACACTGGCATATAGCAACACATTATATGTATAGGTTGCATGGCTATTCATTTTTATTAGATGACCAGTAATAAAATTATAAATTGATTCAGGACAGTATTATTTTAGGCAATATAATTAGTATTAGTATTAGTCAGGTTTATACTGATAAACAGCAGCTAACCACACTTCATTTAAAAGCCATATACAGGCTACAGAGTTCATTTCCACATACATGTTTTTTTAGTCTACACTGTTAATGATTAAGCATAAATAAATGAATGCAATATGTATATCATATAACACAAAATAAACATGTACCAATTCTTAAAACACAATTATGTGGACTGCCTAGAAGCAGAAGTGGCTTAGCAGACATCGTTGATTCTGAAACTGAGAGCACATTAACAAAGCTCTGCTTATAGTTCAATGACTGGCCATCCTTGGATGTAGGATGCTCTGTCTACAGCAGTGTCTAGGAGGGTTTTGTTTAATGTCCCGGTGTTGTACCATCATGCTCATTAGCATCGAAAACCTCATCCTGGGTTAGCTGTCTTTAGCCACTCTAAACTAGCTGATTGGGATTGGATAGTGACTCACTGTTTTTTCCACTAGCCAACTATTCAACATCCCCACAGCAGCAACTAGTAAATATATTAGTGTTTTAGTCTGTGCATTGCCTAAAGCCATACCTGAGATGACTGGAGAGCTTCTTAAATAAGACAGAATGAGCCATTGAGATAGAAATCTGTTGTTCCAGATGGCCATTAGGGGAGGTAATAGAGTCTAACTGTCTAAAGATCTGCAGCTATTGTTAGCTCTTGCAATGTAGCAATGTGGAAATCTAACTGCTGGATAAAACCCTGGCAAGGAATTGATTGATGGTTAGGAGTGTCACTGATTACAGATGTTGCAGGCCTACAATATATGTATTTAAATATACTGGGGGTTAAATGGACATTAAAGAACTAAGGGGGCGAATGATGTTTATTAGTAGATAAACACACACATGATTTTTAAAGGTGAAACAACTGCAATCTGCAGCTTTCAGTACTAATAGTTTTGTACTGAGATGAACTTTAGTTCATTAATGACTTGGACAGATGTCCCAAATGTATTATTGAGTTTCAGATAGAGCTGGGATGCCTGAGGTCATGTGTCCTCCAGCAGGATGACATTTGGTACTTCTCAAGCTGACTTCTTAGCACTCCTAAGAACTAGTTATGTCCAGATTATTTAGGACATAATACAAAAGTCAGAGCACGTGTAAATTGTTACTAAAGTTCTTAAAATTCATTATTTCCTCTCAAATGTCAGTCATTACTCTAGAAACATCTAGAGAGTATTCAATTTATATTAAAGTTATATTCAATTTCTCTGAATTTGCTCATAAATATAGAATGAAAACCAAAATGTATTTTATACTCAAATTTGTTCATTAACAAATTGTTGATAAATATGGCTGAGTACTGAGAAGAATGCAATTTAATATAAATTGAATTGGTTAAAAATATATTTTCTTAGCTCTCTGCCAGTGTAATCGTTATTCTTACATAACAAGCAAAACATGGCTGTGACATGCTGAACTTGACCAATAGGGTGAATAAGTCCTAGGTCATATCAGCATTTCAGCAAAAATAGCTCACACTCTAAAACTGAGTAAAATCCAAAATAGTCAGGTGTTGATTTAAAAAAAAAAACAAAAAAAAAAACACTTTTTGCAATGTGCGGCTATTTTGGATTTTATTTAATTCTGCAGTGCACTTTTTTTTTGTTGGTTTGTTTGTTTGTTTGTTTGCTTAAGTTATTGATGTTACTTTTCCTACAATCTCAAATCCAAATTACATTCTAAAATTCACCTTCAAAAAATAGGATGTTTGTTTTTGGGTTTTTTCATAGGAATCAATATTGCCACCGATTTCTGAATGACTGCTGTACAGCCTGATATTTTCTTGGTCGTTCTTGTTAATGGTTTTCAGCAGCTTAGGAAGCAAATGGCAACAGAAATCAATACTTTCACTTTTTAACTGCTGAGTTCCTGTGCCATACACATTACTTTTTCACTCCATTCATAGAAGACTTGAATGAAAAGACTCATGAACTACAGCTGTTGTTGTTGTTACCTCTTGCAATGTAGCTATGTGGAAATCTGACAGTTGGATTAAACTCTGCCTAGGAATTGATTGATGGTTAGGAGTGTCACTAATTAAGGATTATTGTTGCAAGCCTACAATGTTGTTTTTCCTCTTTTGGATGTTCCCGTTAGGGGTCTCCACCACAGATCATTGGTCCACATATTTGATTTTGGCACAGTTTTTACACTGGATGCCCTTCCTGACACAACCCTCTCCAATTTTATTCGGGCTTGGGACCAGCACTGACCGCACACTGTTGCATGCAACCCCAGTGGCTGAGGTTGGTTCCCCGGCCGGGAATCGAACCCGGGCCACAGTGGTGAGAGCGCTGTGGCCTAACCACTAGTCCTCCAGGGACCCGTTGCAAGCCTACAGTGTATATATTTAAATATATTGGGGGTTCCCAAGCCTTTTGGGCAAACAAACCAAAATGGACATTATGAATTTTCTAAGAAAGGGAAGAAACTGTTCAGAGTGTCAGGAGGTGTGTTTGAAAGAGTGCACCTCATTTCTGCTGTCATGTCCAGCTTCAAACAATATGTGAATATGTCATAAAACATGACAGCGTGTGTTGTTAGAGGAAAATAATCCATGCCGGGGTGGTGTTATATGGCCTGACATGAAGCAGTGTTACTGCTACCACCCAGAAGTGGATTAATACAAGAGCTCTGGTTTCTCGTCAATATTTACCGTCCCACTTCAGTAAACCCGCATTCAGTAAATGTTTCAGCATTTTTTTACTTGACATGTTCCACTGTGTCAAAGGCACTCGATGTCCTTTTTTTTATTGCTGAACTCCTCCGTTAGAGCAGCATGTCAGGATAGTGATAAAACTGAAACTGCATATACACTATTGTGGCTTGTTTGAATGCAACTCCCTGTAACATTTTAAAATAGTAACATCCAAAATCTGTTGACAAAGTTCACAGAGTTAACTGATAAAAGTTAAATGACGTGTAATATTAATTTACAATAAATTAAGAAAATAAAAGAGGAGATTTTTTTTTTTTTACATTTACATTACTTTTTTGTCACAACCCCAATTGTAAATCAAGTGACCCCATGTGGGGTCACGACCCCTAGTTTGGAAACACTTGCAATATATGTGAGTGGGTGGGGGTGGGGGGCAGTTGGGGTTATGTCTTGGTAGGGTCCAACTTTGCTGACAAAGATAGGAATATCTGACATTTTTGACCTTGTGGGGATATTTGGTTGAGGATATTTCTGTTGTGTGTGAAAATCCCAGGAGATCAGCAGTATCTGAAATACTCAAACCAGCCCATCTGGCTCCAACAACTATGCCGCGGTTACAGTCTCAGAGGTCACACTTTTTCCCCATTCTGATGTTTGATGTGAACATTAACTGAAGCTCTTGACCTGTATCTGCATGATTTTATGCATTGTGTATAAGTGTGTGTATAAGCGTGTGTGTGTGTGTGTGTGTGTGTATATATTTTTTTTTATTTATTTATTTATTTTAATTTATTTATTTATTTATGCCAGTGGAAGGTCCTCACAATGAAGGATAGTAAGACAAATGTGTGTGTGTGTGTGTGGCTTTATTGGGTTCGAAGAGTTTAACAGAGGGAGCAGAGAGCTGTCACACTTAATCAGCTCCGACTGTCTGCGTGTGTCACCTACATGCCACAATCTGACTAAATATAGCAATGAAGTGACAGGCTAGTGTCTAACTCTCAGACACTACACATCCAAACATGAACCCATCCAGATCACACAGCCATAAGCACACGTAGAAAAGCATAAAGTCAAGCCTGACAAAGCAGCATTAAACTGCAACTCTGTGTAAATGTCTTCGTCTTATCTCTTTTTTCCTCCTGGGGCTGTTAAAGTGCTCATATGTTAGGAGAGATTAAAGTACCTGCAGCTCGGTTATGACTGCTATGTCAGTGAACTGCATAGAACCAAACTGCTTAATAAATCATTACATCACACACACACACACACACACACACACACACACACACACACACACACACACACACACACATCTCTCAGTGATTAACTAGCAAACAAATCTGTCAAATCTATCTACTAATGAGTTCCATGATAATAGTATTGCACAGTAATAAGAGGGTTGTTGACCAAGTGGATTGATCTGCTCTGTGGAGAGGATGTGTGTGTGTGTGTGTGTGTGTGTGTGTGTGTGTGTGTGTGTGTGTGTGTGTGTGTGTGTGGCAAACCAGATGTTACATTATTTATTAAAGCAAATGAAAATTAATGTCAGCGCTAGCACTTTAAGTTGAAAATAATAGAGATCAAAATCTATCTCTCACATCAGTCTCGTTCCATAATTGTCCCTATTTTGTGACTTACTGTTGTATTTATAATGGTGGCACAGGACCATATGGCACTATTGTCTGGAAAATGAATCATTTTTTTACTTGACAATATGCCGCATAATTTGGACACTGGTATTAGTAAGCTAATTATAGCCATTTCACCTGGTTTAAACAAATACTCCAGACTGTTTCAAACTAATCTCTATCCACCATATTTGTGGCATGGACGAAACCTTTGACATATTTCCATTTACTGGGAAAAGAACAGAAAACCTGTCATCTCAAAATTGACTTATAATGCAAGTTGTTTTAATTCTACCCTTCCAGCTCATGCGCAGTATGTATCAATGAGTTACGAAGGCCCAGTTTAGGTACATTTAAATTAAATAACTATTTATTTAATAACAGGATTGATTGGTCCTATTATTTATAGAACACTTCCAAAGCTTAGCATTGTTAAATTCTCAATTCTGATTGGTCAGAAGGTGTTGGTCAGTTTTCTATAACAGTTCATTATAGATTTGCAGGCTATTAGGTGAATCACAGGTTTATATTAATATGCTCATTCTAAAGTTTTGCTGATTATATAGTAACAACTTACAGGTTGACTTGTGTGATAGATGCCTCACATAAACAGATTTTTTTTTAAAAAAAGTACAATGTCTGTGAGGAGATGTTTATTTAGCATTTTTTAGAGGAGTCTCCTGTGTCAGCACTTCGCAAAAGTCAGATTTAAGACTCTTCAAGTTTTCAAGCCAGAAAGTCTTCAGGACAGAGGACTTCAGACAAGCTGACATTTTTTGTCTTATTACCTTCAGTAAACGTTCCACACAATTAAACGTAACTATAAACAGATAACAAGTATGGCATGTTGTTCTTCACTTGATCTAATTTGTTTGCTTGGCATATTGCTGTGGTATAAGATTAACATCACCTCCTTCATGTTTTATTCCTTACATATTGAATACAGTTTCAAGAGAAAGTAAGCAACATGACTGTACAGCATCTTCGAGTCTGTCAGTCCTCTAAAAAGCACTTCGTATACACATCATAAGATTAAAAGAATCAGTTGTAGATCCAGAACATTTCTCAGAGAGGCAGACAGTTTTTCTGTTAGGGGAAGTCTATTTAACATTTGTGGAAGGAGTCTCCAGTGCCAGCGCTGTGTAACAGTCAGTAAGTTTTCTGACATGTAAGAGAGTCCAGGACAGAGGACTTTGCACTTTCTGGTTCCTCACTAATAAGACAAGCTGTGTGGGGTCTTTAAGTCCTATTAACTTGAAGAGAGAGAAAAAAAGAGAGGCTAATGAGGGAATTATAGCTGCTATAATGTAATCCATCCATCTATCCATCCATTTTCCATACCACTTATCCTACACTGGGTCACAGGGAGCATTTTTGGACATTTTTATATAGGTCAAACAAAAAAGAAGTTGAGATTGAGAGTGGCCGAACATAAATATGCTATTGGCACTAAGAATTTGGTGTATCCATTGGCAAGGCATTACAATGAGTTGGGTCATGGTAGTGATAGCTCCCTTAAAGTGATTGGAATTGAATCTATTCCATCTACAATACGAGGTGGGAATAGATTAAAATGTCTTTTACAACATGAGAATTTTTGGATTTATACACTTAAGGGTATGAAGTTGCCTGGCGTTAATGAGGAAATTGATTTTTTACCATTCTTGTAGTAATTATCATTGTGTCTTTTTGTTACAATGTTTCATTTGTGTGTGAGTTGGTTGGTTATAGCCATTCCCACTTGTTAACTAGCTGTGTTGATGTTCTACTGATTGCAAACAGTTAAAAGAGTGCTTTTTTTGGACAATGGATGTGTATCCTGAGGAAGGCTGTGTTAAGCCGAAACGCGCTGATCAATGATTTTTTAAATGTTTTTATGATTTAGCCCAATTTAATAAAGGCCTTTTACACTTAACCACGTGAGTGCCCTGGAATATTTTGTTTTTTCATCTGATATTTACCTCTCATATATCCAGTGAGCACCAGTGGCCACACAATTGTTTATACCCCTGTAGTACACCCAGTTGTTTTGTTTTGGAAGTATGTTCCCACCAGGTTAATAGAAAAGATTTAGTAAGGGTGGCTGTGAGTAATGAAGAGGTGAGCGTAGTGCAGGCGGTCCTCAAGCGTTCATGGCTAAGGTCGGAGTGCTTTAAATGATGCCCTTTGGGTCTAATATTCAGCATCCATCATTACTACCCTGCAGCTCTGTGCACTGTGTCATACACTCAACAATGAATGAGAGAGAAAGCGCTTCTGTGTGTGTGTGTAAGTGGTTGTGTGTATCAGTGTTTCTGAAGCTATGTGCTTCTTTAAAAAAAAAATTTGAAAGTGTAAAACCATGTGTTGGGTTTACTGATGTTATAATTACAAGTAGGTAGTTACATATATACAATATACATGTTACATATGCCTATTTCTATTTTCTGATATGTCACAAAAACAAAGATATAGCTTGGGGGAAGGTAAGGTTCTCATTCTCTCACTGTGTGTGTGTGTGTGTGTGTGTGTGTGTGTGTGTGTATGTATGTGTGTGTGTGTGTGTTGTGTGGATTTAATTCATGTTCCAGAGAGCAGACCTCCATACTCTCATGCTGTCTTAGATTCAGCTGACCTTTCTGCTAGTGAAAATCCTTGTGATATTTGGCGACTAGCAAAGCAAGGTAGCAAAGTAATGTACAGTGGTGACAACCTTATAAAGAAGTGATGTAGTCAGTCTTATTCAGGATTTTACTTTGAGCAACTAGCTTTGATAATATTCCGAGTCATTCTTAATTGAAATCCTACAAGGGTTTATTGTCCTAAAAACACAGCATGAAACATGGCTGCAGAATTATGGTGGTGAGATAACACTGTCTCCTGGCTTTAATGAATGTGTGATATCGTAGGGAAAGAGAAATGGCAAGGTGGTATGATTAGTAAGCAGGGGGTTCGACCTTCGAGAAGCAGATCACAGGTGAGATTGCCAGTATCAGACTGGAAGCAGATTAGAAAAAGATTAGAGAACACAAAATGCAAGAGTGAAATGCGAGATGAATTGTTCACATACAAGCCTGCATACCTCATCTACATCTGGGGGATTACAGGCAACATTTTCAGAGCAAAAACATCCCTGTCCATTACGCTTCTAAGTCAAACTATTGAACGTTTGGCAATTTAATGCACAGCGATTTTAAACATACTCACAAGATCTGTCTCTTTTAAAAATTTTTGCCATTGTCATGACTGTTGTCATTATCTACATCTCAGATCAAAAGCTATGACCTTAAATTTGAATATATTTACTAAACTAGACAACTGGTACACAAGACAGATACTTCAGTTGGTTTTAAAAGCTATGTGGGAGGTTTTTAAAATTCAAACGCTAACCTTACACATAAGGATGAGATGGGAATTCAGATACAACACTAGTTTATTTGCTCACAATGTCACATGGTGCTATACTGCACCCACTATGTATGTTGGTATTGTACCATGCATAGCATTAATTCCTAAAGATGAGAACTAGCAATACTCCAAACGAGTACAAACAGCATGTATATCCAGGCTTAAGGTTGACTAAAGTCATTATTCAAAACCAAAAAATATCAAAGTACATTCATTTTCAGTGCTGTCTATATACCCAGAGGGAGGAGGAGTTAGATTTAAGGTCATGTAATTTTTCAGCCCAGCTAGAGACTTTTAATACATGATTTCTACTTATCTGTATCCTTTTTCTCTTTCTGAATGCTAGTGTGGGTCATTTGGGTTTGCTCTCTCTGAGATTTGGCGGTCTGAGAGATGAGCTCCAACTGTGCAGTAAGTATTGGTTTAGACTGGCTCGCACTGGAAGTCTCTCTGCATGGCATCAGTTCTTGCACGTGCTCATTAGGCCAAAGCTGAGAGTGAAATTCACTGTGCTTTGAAGAGAAAAATGAGGGGGGGGTGTTTTGGGTGTTCATGTCTTTGGTCCTTTTTGTAAGAGCATCTTGTAATATTTTGCACACACCTGATTAGTTGCACTTAGGAGTGCATTGATGCTGATACTGCAATCTGGTATTGGATACTGTGCAAAATCAATTTTCTTTCTCAGGTGCGTGCTTTAAGTAAAATAAGTGTTCATATTGCCATTCTGACAAACTCAAAGAACAATTTGGGTCACATGACCAGAGCCATTTGCTTGTGTCGTTGCTGCTGAAATGTTTCACTGTCTGTTCCAAGACAGACCACTGCTTAACATATAAATGGGGTAGCCTCTGTATTACAAGTCACGCCCCTCAGTAAAAAGAAGCAATTGCTTTGTTGATAAAGAGCTTTAAATGCCTGGTTTTCAGATTCTTACACTCACATATTAGGGGCTTTACTCTGTTAGTTATTCAGCTGCAGCAACCTGGAAAAAATCGTCAGATATTTTTTTTGGTCAAATTTTAAATTTGTGCTTGAAACATCATCTTGTTGATTCAATTCTGGGTCTTTCCCCATTAAACCCAATAAGTTCTTGGTCTTAGAAATTAACTGTCCAGAAGCATTGCCAGGGTGGCCACTGAGTGGACGGACTTACCAAAAGGTCTTTGCGGAAAATCAATAGTTGGAGGTAATTAAGTATACAAACAGACTGACTGCACCTGAGCACTTGCCAGATGGAGATTCAGTACATTGAATCTCTGTCTGTCAAAAACCCTCTATACTGTCATTATGGGTTAGTCCCACAACATCAGCTGACACTAGGCAAAACCCCTGGCACTACAGATTCAAATGTTTACAATGTTTTAAAAAATCTTTCTGATACTAAAAATGTATCATTTAGTTACATCCATAACTAAAATGCAATTAGAAATATATACAGTATCCCTAAGATTAAATTATAACTCACAGCTACAAAATGTCCTACTTTCTGCCTGATGAGAACTGTGTAGGCGTATCAGATATACAGGCATACAGAGCTAATGTTAGAAAAGCGTGTAGGAATGACAGAGTGAAGCTCCCACAATGCTTCGTTTTTTGGCTTAAAACAGAATAAACATATTATTTTCTTGTGTTCCATCCCCAACATTAAGTTCCTAACCAGGTTTTTAACAAAATGAAGGAAATTCATTACCTTTTTCAGAGAATTAAAGGCCCTTTTTTATGAGAAAATAGGCATAATATAATCAAATAGGAAGAAACTTTGAACAAATAACTTGTAGTATCCTATAAAGCTTAATGGCTTTTCTGGCTCGAGTCTACGTTTGCAAAGTTGCAAAAACCTGCCCATTTTAATGTATTATTATTTTAATAGGCGACACTTCCTTAGGATCTATTTCAGTTGAATTGGGGCTGTAATTCTTTCTTTTGCTTTTCTTTTCTTTTTTTTTTTTTTGTAAAATGATACACTGAGTGAGACATGACATTGATCCAAAATTATTTGTACATAAGCAGATAATAAGCTAGTAAGAATGGTACTATGATATGCAGAATAAAAAAAATAGCCAGTTATTAACCAGTACTAGAAATTTCTGTTCTGGAACAGTTAATGATTATGACATTTTTGTTCCTAGCAGAATACCATATATTTCTGGTTTCTGTATTCATTCCTCAAACCAGATCAGAATCCTGTTATTTATTCATTTAAGTCATGAGTTGTATATGGTGTGTTTTACTTAGCCCTAGTGACTCTGTGCTCATAGATGCAGCAAATTAAGGTAAGATTGAGGTTTGGGTGCAATTCACTGTTAATTCCCCTCTTACAGCTAGCTACGCCCGTTTAAAAAGCTACAATTGACCAGCAGAGCATGTTATTGCAATATGCATGGGCAGGTCACATGTCATGTCAGGTTTAATAAAATTGATTAAAATGAGTTTTAATGTCCTTTCATCTAACCGTCTACAGAAACCATGGCAGAAACCACCTCATAATTGGTTTAGGGATGTCAGCTTTGGTGGTGAAGCTCAACAAGATCAGATTAACTTTTCTCTTATAATATTGTGATTTTATGATGCAAACATAAGAATAACCATTCTTTCAAACTCTAGTCTTGGCATGTAAGTAATGATGCAAATATGTTAATTTGATTTAAAAAAAAAATAAAATAAAATACAGCTACTCTATACAAAACTACTCACCATTACCACACATGAACTACTACACTAAAATTGTGGTTATAAAATGATAAAAATTCTCACCAGATGTAGTTTTGTTCACATGCAGGCACAAAGAGGCTGAGTGAAGAGGAAAGAAGTCATTTCAGTTTCTGTGGCTAATTCAGATTGGTAGCTAATTCAAATATAGTCCTGCCCATCTCAAACTGGTTAATCACAACAAAAGACATTCAGCAATCTCTTAACTGACTATACCAACATTGTTCATTCTTTTCCAGATGATGGTTAATTCAGAACAGCAGCTACAGCTAATAGTAAAGAGCTAATTATATACATAGGTTGACAGCTGGATGAAAGTGATGGATAGTCATTTAAAGAGAAATGCTGCTCCAGTTTTTCCTGTATTGGCATTTGGCTGCCATAACTACTTTACTGAGTGCATACTTGGCTGTTTGTATGCAACTCAGTCACCAAACCTGCAGTGGAAAAACAGTCTTCTCTCACAGCTGTGTACTCATGCTTGTAGCTACTGCTGAGAACGCTGATGTCATGTCCTCAGTATTTTTTCTGGTGGTTTTGATTTTTTCCATGGAGACAAATTCCTTGTGAATAGTGTTGTGAATAATGTTGCGTGGTCAGACGCAAATTAATTCTGTGCAAAAACAGTGTGTTCCATGAGGTGTGTATGTATTTAAAAGAACTAGTTTTCGATACGTGTGCAATCTGCACAATAGAGTTTTCTCACAGTTCACGAGAACTCCAATGACCATGGAGTGTTTCTGAAACACCACACACAGCTACGACTTACAGAAACAAGTGAGTGACATGAGATGCTTTCAGATGGAGAGATAGATAATGCTGAATTTAGAAAGTAAGCTGCTGTGCAACTGTTCCACAAGTAAAACAACACTACGCAGCAATACCTTCCAACACACTGGTAGTTTTTACCCGGTGGAATGCCCTTTAATTTTTGTTGAAGCTATAGACAGGATAACGTTGTTGCACTGCCCAGAAAAAATGGCCAACAAAAGCAGGGTGTGTTAATATCGTCTGTTGACAAGGCAAGGCAGGTTCATTTATATAGAACAATTTATACACAATGTATCGTAATTCATTGTGTGTTACAGGCAAAGTACATGAATAAGAAAGATCAATAATAACTTCTGTTTTTCACCAAACTGAACATGTTCTGCAGTTAGATGCTAAACAAATACATACCAATAAAGATTATTGGGCTTATTTCAGTGCAGGGATGGTGTCTATTTGAAAGTGATTACTGTTACTCTCAAAATGCACTAAAATGCATAGGTTAATACTATAGTCTTCAAAAATCTCTCGGATAGGCATGTCCCTAAACCTCTCTGGAGGGACTGGGATTCATGACCATGATATTTAAAAAATTCTGGCTATGGCCCTGGATGCACTGACTTATGTAAGGATAAAATTGGTAAAAGTTTGCTTCACTCCCCTCACAGGAGATGAGATCAGCTGGATCCATTTGAGCAGTTGTCACTGCATATTAAACAGGAATCAGAGTGGCGATGTAATGGTTAGAGGTGAACTGATTACTGATATTTTGCAGCTACATGACATAAACCTTGGGAAGAGTAGTTGGAGAGAGTGATTTATAGAGCCCACTAGGGGCTGGTAAGGTAATAACCAAGGACATGTAGAAAGAGCTTCTGTTCAATTTTTCATTGACAGAGTGTGAGCTACTTTTTTTTAGCTGCCACCATGTTCTACGAAGCAGTGCTTTATATTTATTATATAGTCACATTATTATTCATATATTCTGAGCCAGTCAGAATCCTTTAATACACTATACGGCCAAAAATTGTGGTCACCGGTCAGTTACGCCCATATGTGGGCCTTCCCCAAACTGTTGCTACAAAGTTGGAAGCACACAATTGTGTAGAATGTCTTGGTATGCTGTAGCATTACAGTTTCCCTTCACTGGAACTAAGACGCCTAGCGCAAACCTGTTCCAGCATGACATTACCCCTGTGCACAAAGCGAGGTCCATGAAGACATGGTTTGCCAAGGTTGGACTGGAAGAATTCGAGTGGCCTGCATAGAGCCCTGACCTCAACCCCACTGAACACCTTTGGGATGAACTGGAACTCTGACTCCATCCCAGGCCTCCTCATCCAATATCAGTGCTTGACCTCACTAATGCTCTTGTGGCTGAAAGGGGGAAAAAAATCCAACAGCCAAACTTCAAATTCTGAACCAGGGGAGTGGAGGTTATTATAACAGCAAAGGGGGGATTAGATCTGGAATGGGATTTTTACAAAAGCACATTAGATTAGATTAGATTAGATTCAACTTTATTGTCATTACACAGTATGAATACAGAGTAACGAAATGCAGTTTAGCATGTAATCAGAAGTGCAAAAAGCAGCAAGTGCAGTATGTACAATATAAACAGTGTGTATAAACAGTAAAGGGAATGTACAGTATAAACAGTAGTAAATATACAGAATGTACAGTTAAGACCTGTTATGTACAGACAAGGGCAGTGAGAGATCAGTGGAATTAAATTAAAATAGTGCAAGAATATACAGATGTATTATGTACAATATACAGATGTGGTATACTAATATACAGATGTAGTATGAAAAAAAACTACTATAAATATGTGTTATACTAATCTACAGATGTGAAAATATATAGAGATATGTATATACAGTTAGATATAGTTATATACAGGGGGGAGGGGGTAGTGAAGTTCAGTTGGGGACAGAGTTCAGAAGGGAGACAGCTGTAGGGAAAAAGCTGTTTCTAAACCTGCTGGTTTTGGTCTTGAGGCTCCTGTAACGCCTCCTGGAGGGGAGAAGCTGGAAAAGACTGTGGGCAGGATGGGAGGAGTCCT
>CM040990.1:9283792-9300156 GCA_022985145.1 Pangasius djambal | reverse complement strand
GTCACTGATGAGCCCAATCACCGTGGTGTCATCTGCAAACTTTATGATGGAGTTAGATCCATACACAGGCTTGCAGTCATGAGTGAACAGGGAGTAGAGGAACGGGCTCAGCACACAGCCCTGGGGTGCGCCAGTATTGACTGTGATGGTGGTGGAGCAGTTGTGGCCTGACCTAACATTCTGAGGTCTGTTGGTCAGGGTGTGATGGTCAGGTGTCTACAAACCTTTGGCCATATAGAGCACATCTGAAACTGTTTTGAGCTGAGGTGGAGAGGTAAAGTGGTTGAAGAAGTCCTCATGCTAGCATTCTGAGCAAGAAGATTTAGACCATCAGTCCCAAACAAGCTTAGACTTAATTCAATGGAACACTCAGAGAGACATTTTCATTTCCTCTGTATTTGGTCATGTAGACTAAGGTCTGGGCCATTAGCTTTTGTGGCCATGTCCTTGTTACTAACTGTCCATTTGTGAGGAAAAAAAAAATAAAAGCAACTTTTTCTCTGAGGCTTTGCTCCGTACTTAGCCACTAGTCCTTGGACTTTATGTACTCTCAGTTGTTGAAAGTTGCTAAGCTGTTCTCTAGCTCTGTGGCCTCCATCAGAGCAAGTTTGCGTTGGCATTGACAGTGTGATAGATCAGACATTCTGTCCTTTTGGCTAGTGAAAAAGATGACAATCACACATTTTCTCTGAGTGTGGCTTTAAGAGCCTGCTGTAAGCAGTTGGAGTGGTCATTATGATCATTTGATGGCTAGAGATTTGAAGTGATTTTGATTAGCTGGTTTGTTGTTAAGGAGTACATTACTGAAAGCTCATCACAATTTCCTGAACTCAGACATGTTTCCTGAGTGAGGGTCCTTGCGTTAGCCCTTAAAGCTCAGATTTAAGTCTCCTGCCATTGCCTTTTTTTTTAATAATTTCAACAACATTCACATGGAGTTACTTAAGGAAAAAAAAAAAAAAAACATTTGCTGAGTTATTTACATGCATTCAGGTATACAGCACTATATCACTTATGCATTTTCAACACAAATTACTTATTACACTCATGAGCAGCGGTGTTCTGTCCGTACATGGCACATACAGTATATGTTATTATTTGAGAGACTTTATTTTGTCTGTATATATTTAATTGTGGGATGACTTTTACTCATAGAAGGACAGTTAAACAACAGCTTTATGGTTGACTTCATTTTGTGCTGCTTTGTTGTTTCCACATACCTGCATGTTCCTGATTCTGAAAAGATCACATGTCACATGATCATCTAGTAGAAATTATTCTACTATTAGTCAAATCACATCTTGGCTGATGTGTGTAGTGCAGCAGGTGGAGGAATTTGGAAATAGGTGCTGTAGTTACAGCATCGAGGTATGCTGCACCACCATGAAGCTCATCAAGGGTAAACATGCATACTAAATGAAAACTTGAACCTAGGTTGTAGCAACTAAAAAAAAAATAATAATAATTACCCCAGACACAAAATCTGCTTGTTCTAGATGCCCGGGCCGCTGATTTGTTCAGCCCTGATTATAGATACAGAGATGCCAGGCCATAAATGGAAGTATTGAATAGCTTTCTTTTTATCTAATTGATTTACGATTACGATTGATTTATTGATTAAGGCATCGGTATCGTGGTTCACGTTAAGGCATGGTTCACATTCTCTGGTTCTTGTCTAGTGATCAGAAGGTTGTGAGGTCAAATCTCAGGACTGACAGAGAGCCAGTGATGTACTTCAGCCAGAATGTGATGAGCACTGGCTCCTATACCACCTATAAGAGAGTGAGGGCTATCACGTGCTTCCTATGAGATGTGCAGCTTTGCTATCACAAGCTCATGCAACAGGGCAGCTGGGCACACTTGGAGGAGAAGTTAACTACCCTGTTCTGTGTGCATGAGCTCACACACACCCATGATTGGCTAGTGTAGCTCTAATTGACAGAGGAGAGAGGAATCCCCTTCTAACCACCCAGAGAGCAGGGGCAATTAACGCCGGTCAAGAAAGGCGACGGCACTGCTGGGATTCTATCTTGTGATCTCACGGCAAGAGGAAGATTGATTTTCTGTTGAGCTACTCAGAAGCCCTTTCAGCTTTCATGAGAATAAATGTGAATGTAGAACATCCACGACATGGTATTAAGATTGGGGATTACAGTGATTACAACATGCCTCTTACTTGGTTTGGGGATTGCTCATTAATCCTGTGTTATTTGTATGAATGTGGCATATCCAGCTCGACCTCGCTCCCATGCACTGCATATTGATTGCTGTGGCTTGTTTTGCCTTGAAAAGGTCAGGAAGGGGTACATGGGCTTTTTCCACTCTCAGAGCTCACTGTTGGGCAGGGCGCAATTTGCAAACCAAAAAATCTCTTTGTGTAGCTTATTGACCTAAGCTTCCATTTGTTTCTACGCAGGTCAGCTGCGTTTGAACTCAACAGAGTAAAGGAGCAAGCTGCTCTAACCTATGCTACATATAAATACATATATGAGAATGATGTTTGTTTCTAAGGGATAACGTAGACAGTGTTGACTTGAACAAAACTGTTAATGTACTGTATTTGTGAAGTAATCTAGTAAACAGCACTGTTTCCATGGTTTCCTAATCATTCTAAGAGGACGGGTTAATCCTTAGAGGAGAAAGCATATGGATGTAGTAGATATAAACAGATGTAGCCATGTGGGTGTCTGAAAGACGGACAGAGACACATGTATATTAAGAGAAAGAGATGTTTAGGAGCAAGTTTCATTTTCATTACTGATTCCAGTTACCTAAGCAACAGTCGCTGATAGGGAGATGCATTTAATTATGGCAAAGCATAATTAAATGCAAAGTACGGCTGCATCACACAGCTTGGATGAGTAGCGCTCAGTCTCTCAGCAGCATTCTGGGGGAGAGAGGGAGAGAGGACAAAGAGGGAGGGAGGCAAGAGGAGGAGCTAGCATTGGAGTGGAGGGAAGGAGAGAGGGGAGGGGGCGTAGTGAAGGGAGGATGAGCACGGAGCTGCTAGCAGGTGTGTGGCAGAGTTGAAAGCAGCACCAGAGATTGCGCTGCCTTGGCTGGGGGAAACACAGAACCACTGCTAGTGCTGCTGCACGGTGAGTAACTTCTTCACCTCGTCTGCTTTAATGTTTGAGATTAAACATCTGGTGCACCGTGATGATGCTCAGCTTGCTGGTGTTATGTTGTTTAGGTGAGACTGTAATTTTCAGTTTTGGGGTAACGGATGAAACAGAGAAGCAACGCGCAGGCTCGGAACAGATTGTTACAAAGCTAGTTATTCAGGTTCATTATGTGTTGCTGACAGCTGTTGTAGGATTTTACGCAGCACAGGCTGAGATCATACACATGAGTCTGGTGCCTGTTTGGAGCATGATGTGTAACCAGATAGCCCTTACACTCCTAACCCTATGTTGCGCTCAGTGACCTTGCACAGTTCAATTCAATTCAGTGTTTTTTTTATATATATAAATAGTCCCCACTGCCATTGCTCACACATACACACACACACACACACACACACACACACACCCCTACATAGAAGGAGGCTGGCAGATTTTCCATAGCAGCAGTATTACTTGTATCCAGTGGGACAGACAGATCGGTGAGCAATAACAAGGTTCTGTTCACGCCTCATTAGCGGTAATTTAGTGCTCGGATAATGACGTGCTATATCGGAGTTTCTGTCAGACAGAGAAATGTTTAAGTGTTATTTTAGGACTTTCAGCCACCATGAGGTACAGCTGTCAACCTTCTAGCCCTAACTCTAGAATTTCTGGCTGCATCAATTTCACTTCCAGACAAATTTGGTTGGAAAAAAAAAAAAAAGATCATGAGCGATGGGTGCATCGCATTTGAAATGTGACTCACTCTGTCTGTCTCATTCTGCTGTGGAGAGCTTTTAATATCTCATTTGCTCTCTGTTGAAGTCTCTTCCGGAAAGCTGAGTTGGTCTGCTCAGAGGAAAATGAGAGAAAAACAAGACAGAGCGAGAACGATTACTTATTTGGATCTGCAATCAAAAAGAACAGAGAGTGTTGTAGCAAGTCTTGCACTCTCTAAACAAGATACAGAGTTCATTAATAGTCCGAACCCATTTAGCTGAAATATTATAGATAAACTAAAGAAACATTCAGTTCAACAGGCTGCTGTCAGTCAAAACTGTCTCAGTTTTATTGCCCATATAAGTTATATTTTAAACAATACTTTGATTGATTCTATCTCTGTAATGCATACTACTCATGCAACTCAAAATTGCTTTACATTGCAGGTCTAGAGTATATTTCTTTAATTTGTGTGCATGCGTGAAGAGGAAACCCCTTAGAGATGCAGTCAAAGCACACAGTTCCAGTTCTTTAAATCTTTTATATGAACTTGATTAAAACTTAATCTGTAACAATGTTATTATTGTTCAGCATGCAGTCTCTGTGTGGTAAGTACATTATATTAATATTATTGTACATTTGATCAGTCAAACCGCATGATAAAAACGAAGCAGGCTGTTCTATTAATGTCCGTTGCACTTAAGGAACAGAACTGAGTCACCTACACATGTGCTACTTACGTGTTGTGAATTCTAGATAAGGGTGTTTTTGGACTCCCAGGAGAGAGGAAAGATCAGGATTATTTAGTCAAATCCTAATTAAATTGGTGTAGATTAGTGGTTTCTGATTAGCAGGGCTCTGATTACTGGCTTGCCTGCTGAAAAATCTCTATTGGGTAATTTAAGTTCTGAAAAAAAATAGTTAAAAATAGAAAGTTGCCTGATTATTCTGCAGTTGAGGGCTTGTGCATGATTAGCTTTATTATTGGATATACTGTATGTTTTTTAATTGTAAATCAAAAACTGTCAATTAAATATTTTATAAAATATATGTTGTAATTTAAGAGTGATGGTATTTTTTAAAGAAAACCCTACATCTGATATTTATCCCAGTTTACAAAGTGCATTAATCATGCAAGAGCAGGTCTAATTTTATTGGCAGAGGATGCTGACATGTTCACCACGAGGAAATTTGTCATTTAGTAACACCTGTTTACTGCCTAGAGCAGTCAGAATATATGCACGCCTCCAATTACGGAGGCATAACAAATTGGGAGGGCTGATCCCCTCACATTTCCATCTCATTGGCTGTGTATTATATACGCTGTTGATCACCGTTGATTGTGATAATAGCAGTGACGTGTGTTTAATGAATGCAATGTGCTTTTCCTCAGTGAAGCTCATTGTCTATGGAGCGTGGAAGCTGACAGAAGTTTTGAATGTGTAATATAATGCAATGTGATAAGCTAGGCAGCTGATTAAGTGCATTAATACAGACTAACAGAGGAGTACATTTATTCCCATGGAGGGGATGACTGCGTAGTCAGAGCCCTTATCCACTCCTGACAAACTTTCTGATGCAGGACATCAAGACCTCAACAAAAAGTCACCAAGTCATTAGGCAGTGTTTTGGCCATGAGCTGCCGGGTTCTGTCTGTACATGGCACATACAGTATATGATATTATTTGAGAGACTTTATTTTGTCTGTATATATTTAAATGTGAGATGACTGTTACTTATAGCAGGACAGTTAAACAACAGCTTTATGGTTGACTTCATTTTGTGCTGTTTTGTTGTTTCCGCATACCTGCATGTTCCTGATTCTGAAAAGATCACATGTCACATGATCATCTAGTAGAAATTATTCTACCATTAGTCAGATCACATCTTGGCTAATGTGTGTAGTGCAGCAAGCAGAGGAATTTGGAAGTAGGTGCTGTAGTTACAGCATACTAAATGAAAACTTGAACCTAGGTTGTTGCAAAATAAATAAATAAATAAATAGTAATAGCCTGGACACAAAATCTGCTTGTTCTAGATGCCTGTGCCACTGATTTGTTCAGCCCTGATTATAGATACAGAGATGCTAGGCATCTATAAATGGAAGTATTGAATAGCTTTTTTTTATCTAATTGATTTACTTGATTAAGGCATCGGTATCATTGTTCACATTAAGGCATGGTTCACATGCTTTGGTTGATACATTAATTTTCATGCTTTATTTCATTTTAGTTCATTCCATTTAATTCAGCATATCATAATGTCATAATCAAATCATAATAGTGCTAATAGTGAAAGCTTGAAGTCACATTACGAAGAACAGTAAAGAATAAAGAATTCCATCTGTAGCCCACAGGGAGAGGAGCAGCTGAAGCCGTTCTCTAGTAATTACCTTTTCAGTGGACTGTGCGCTACAAAGACACCTTCTCCCTTCCCACAGCAAGGGGTTATAGGCTGTAGGGAAGCATCAGTGGAAAACCGGTTATTGCACTCTCCTGGGAGCCTAAAGGTAATTTCTACCATGTCAGAGCAGGATGAACAGGAGGAATTAATAACCCTCTTCCTACTACAGTAATGCATGATCTCAAGTGTGCATTTGGCAGAATATCAGCTATGACACTGATTCACGAGTTATACATTTTGTATTTACTATATTATCTTTTGGGGTAAATCGGGAGTTAACATCATGGTACCTCAAACATGATACATTTCTTTCATCATTAGTCATGGGGATGATGATCAGTAAATGAGGATCCATTTGGCAGGCTCTGCTCTGCTCTACGATTAAGACTCACAGCATTATGAAGGATGGAGGCAATCTGAAGAGTTTGTTTTGGCTCCTGCCTGAAGTTCACTCAAGGTCCATGCCTCATTCTGTCTGTCTGTTTTAGCTCAGTGTGCCTTAGAGATTTTATCCAAGTGCCTTCATTTAAAACAATATATCACAATAATGCTCCATAAGAAATTTATTTAAAAGCGTGGCTATGAAAGTAGAAAGATGGTATTATTCAACAGAAACCCCCTTATGTGCATTATGAGGAAATTTGAAAGTTAATAAAAACCTGCATTGCATTCTATCCTACTTGGCATTTCCACTGCTATTTATGATAATGAAGGTTCAGGAGGGTACAACCCAAAGGAGGCGTATTGGAGAGTAACCGCATTTCACTCGAAAATGCCTGTCTGTTCCATGATGCATGGGTTTTCCAGGCAGGGAAGGTCTAATGAAACCAGTGAAGGAAGTGCAACCCCCTAGTCAAGACTTGATCCCCAGAGATAGCTTCCTTAAGGTTTGTTTCCAGTGCTGCATAGCACAGCAAAGAGGATCAGATATCATTAACATGGTGAAGTGGGAAAAAAATGGTGGCGCTTTAAATTGGTTTATTTGAGATAAAGTCATTTTTAGGATGTTTCAGGTTGAAAATGAGAAAATCCAGTCACAGAGCTGTTTGAGGAGTCAACAGTGACAGTGACACAAGTGCTGCAAGACTCTATTTCCAACAACTAGCCAAAAACAAGTGCCAGATGGCTGTAGAAAGAACAGAAAGAGTTCCAACTAAAAACATACACACACACTATAAAATTAACACATTTTCATACTTTCCCATTTTTTTCGGGAGTCCATTTGGACAGACAATTCAGTGTGTTTGGTTGAATGTGAAACTTTTCTAACCCAGTCTTTCTGAAAATGATGATCCAGGATTCTACTCAAGTGAATTCATGTGCAGATTGCATCATGATGTAATCTGTGTGATACAATACAACCTGATCAATTGTGCATGCATTTGCAGGCGATTTACAATGAATACTTGTGCAAATAATGTCACAGGTAGGGGGAGAAAACAATATTAAATGAAATTATTTGGCATGCCTGGGTGAGCTTGATTTCAAAGACTGGCAGAAGAGTAAAACTGAAACTTGTCATACATACGCATAATTTCACATTGAGTATAGTGCTACTTAAAGGCTCAAATTACTAAAAAGCTGTCATATAAAATATGAATGCAAAATGAAAGAACGTAGACCTGATCAATACATATGTAAATGAAAACCCTTTCACAGGCCCTGTTTAAATGCTGTTGGTTTGGAGGTGCAAACATTCAGTGTAATACTAAATATAAAGCCAGTGGTAAGATTAAGCCATAATTTCAAGGAATACTGTTGTTATTTTGATAGACTGAGTTTAATTTAGTCATTAAATGAAAGAAACAGGCTTACGCAAATGTAATACCAGCTTTTTCGGTTGTCTTGTTGTATATACACACAGTAATTTCAGGCTGAAGTCACAAAGTCACTTTCCAAAGATTGCATCTTCATTAAGGCAAACACACACACACAAAAAAAAAAAACCTGACAAGACGTGCTATTTTACTCATGTAAGAAAAGCAATCCTGTGCAGACCCTGATAGTAAATCAGCTTGAACACTTTTATGTCTAAATAGACATATACACTTTACATGCACTCAGAGGGAAAGTGCTGCTTCATCATAGTTCAAGGACTCTAAGAGGATCTGAGGTAGAATGCTGCTCTTTTTACTCTGCCAGTGCTTACCAGTGTTCATTTGTTCTTTTCCATACAAAATAATGTATGGAATCGTATTTATTTAAGTTGGAGTTAGAAGTTCTGCATTTAATTCCGGGTCTATATTGAGATGAATGGTGTGTATTTGTATTCAATTTATATTACCTCAAGCAGTGTTTTTGCAGTAACCTCATTTGTGCTGCTTGATGTAGAAAAGGCTTGATCCCTAGGAGAGGACGTCCAAAGTGCTTTAGGTTCCTGCTGAATTAGAGCCATATCTCTGGCTAGATATCTTTCAGCCTGAGGATCATACCACAGTTGTTTTATGATGGGAAACTGAAGGTCATACTTGAGCAGCTCACTCACATAGCCACTGAATCATATTTAGCCTGCATTGTAATACAACCTGTTTTGTCTCAGAATAATGGAAAATCTAATTATGACCAGATGTAAAAAGAAATAATAAATTAATTTTAAAAAAAATAAAATAAAAAAAGTCAGAAGAGAGAAGAACCGAATTGAATTATTCATCCCTCCCCTGCAGCAGATACCTATTGCTCAATTTCCCCATGTGAAGTACTCATACAGATTCAGGAATCTGCTAATGAAAGTGCAAAGACTGCTGGGAGGTGCTTCCTACACAGCTGTGTGGAGTAATACAAATGTCAACCCCCAGGCTGCCACATTGATAAAGCTTCCCCTCCTGTGACCTCACAGTCTTTGTGTTTATGTGTGTACACACTATGTGTGTGTTTGTGCATGAGAGGTGATGTGGTACTAAACAGCACTGCATCTGTCTCTCTGTTTTTGCAGGAAACAGGATGGAGGAGAGCCGCGTATCTCTAGCACTCTAGACGCCACACTGCTCCAGGCTCCCCTGCCCTACACTGCCCCTGCATTCCTAAAGGTACTTCTCAAGCTCTGCACTTCTATAACACACACATCGCTGCCTTTAACACTAAGCCTTAAATCCTCCCTGATGCCTTCCTTTAGCTTTGCCTTTTCCTCTTGAACTTCAATCTATTGCCTGCTACATTACCAAAAGTCTTCGTACAGATGGCTCGGCTTCTGAGGACAACCTTTTCCATAGCATGAATTGTGTAAACTTTGCTAGCTTGATACTAACAACTGACACAAATGACTGACATGAGAGTGAGTTAATCCAGTGCTGTTCGATGTTTTTTTATTTAAAAAACATCTGTCTTGGTTGTATTTGATTCCCCAGTTGAGGAATTCGATTCCTCAGTTTCACTATTCGTTCCTGGGGGGAAAAAAACATGTAATTGTTGAAATAATGCACATTATAAAGCCTCTTTTTTCACACCAATCGCTTGGCAATTTGCTCAGAGTTCTAGGGAGCTGGCTGTTTTATAAAACACATTTCCTGCTCACTAACTTAAGGCCCTGCAAGAGATCCACTAATTATTGAACTGTGTACAGTGCATTGTATGTGTGTTTAAATAAGAGGGGAAAAAAGAAGGCAAAATGGTTTTTCACCCTTGCACATGTTAGAACTTGTTAGCACAAAATATAGTACAAAAAGTCAAAAGCGTGTGCTGTCATCCGCATACATTGGAGTGCAAACGTTTGCATGCCCCATGGTTTGTGGGTGAAAGAAGGAAAGAAGGATAAAGATCTATCTGATTTTTAGCTGATTTGTAGCTTAACATTCACAATTTAGTTACTTTTGAGTAAACTGAGGGTCGGCATACACATATCCAGTATAACAGCAATTACAGGCACTGAGGTCTGTTGAAAAGTTGTTCATGATACACCATTATGCAAAATAACCAAGTGTCTTTTTTGTTTATAAGGTACGTGCCAGTAAAAACTTTTCATGGGCTGTGTTTAAGTGCAAACAAGTTTGCGAAGACCTAATATGAGACCATCTTGGACACCTCTGTTCTGAGGCATAATCTTGATAACCATTCTCATTATTAAATCCTAATGAATTGTGTAATCTTTTCTTCAACTGGTTTTCAGGTGATAAATTAATCTATTTGTATGGAGTCCTGCCTCATTTTGCTACTTTTGGGTAGACACACCCCAAATTGCAAATACATTAAGGCAAACATGTAAACCAGACCAGACGGGTGTTGTCAAGTTTGCACGTGTTTACATACACAAACCTTCAGTAAATCAGGGCCTTAATGTTGGTATATGTTCGTTTTCTCTATCTTCGTCATTTTGTCCTAAGGGTGTGCAAACTTTTGCACTCATCTGTTTATTCTTTATATCATCTGCTCACAGATGTGCTGTGCTGTGCAGAAGAGCTGTACTTTTCAAACAGTTTTATTTACTGGCTGTGTTTAGGTACAGTGGCTCAGAGGGCAACACTGCCTCACAGCGCCAGGGTCCCTGGTTCGATCCTGAGCTCGGATTACTGTCTATATGAGGTACCTCCCCCACCTCCCAAAACCATGCCAGTAGGTGGATTGGCTACTCCAAATTGGCCCTAGGTATGAGTCAGCGTGTGTGTGTGTGTGTGTGTGTGTGTGTGTGTGTGTGTGTGTATGCACGGTGCCCTGCAACTAACTGCTGTCCCATCCTGGGTGTATATTTGCCTCACTCCCAGTGTTTCTAGTACCTACTATATCCCTGACCAGGATAAAGTGATTACTGAAGATGAAAGAATTTGTTTAATATAGCCTATGCAACCCAAAACCAAAACAAAATACGGAGGCAGTTATCTACGACGGACTCAAACACTCGAACGTCATCATAATCCATTCCTTGTATTTGTGTGTCTTTATATTTCCAAATGCTTCCAAATGCAAGTGAACAGAAGGTAACCCACAGACCTTCTAATGTATATTATACACTCAGCTGCCCACAACTCCAGACCTCCATTGGACGCACATCCATGCACAGGTTTTTATCAGGCCAAAACAAAAAGTTTTGTTCAACGAGTCAGCATTGGAGCATGATATAGTCACAGATTGAGGCTCACTGCATCCTAGCCTCAGACGCTTTATACGTGTGTATAAGACAAACCAAGCTGTTTCCAGGATGTTGCCCACATGCCTGTTTCTATATTCACAATTGCTTTACCCTACAGGCAGGCAAACAACAACGGGTGTGGCTGATTATTTGCAATGCCAGTCAAATAGCCTCTACTGTGAAGGTAGAGAGTTCTTGACTGGGTTGAGTGACGAAAACAACCAGACTCTCTAACAATAGCTGGAATTTTGCTTTGCGAGACTATATGGAAGAGGATATGGAAGGGAGTCCTGCATTATGGCTGAAGTGCAGAGACTGAAATATCCATGTGTAATCGGATACATGTGACTCGTACACTAAGGGAATTAAGCCTGAAAATTAACAGGAGAGAATAAAGATGATGTCAGGGAGCTTTTAAGCAATAAACTATTTGCTTTAGGGAGCTATAAATCACGCATTCTCTAAAATATAGACAGTGATTTTCTCCATTCAACTATTCAGTGAAGTGCTTTGTGTTTACTCTACTTTGTTGTGCATTCTACATCATTGTCATGCTGCCGAACTGAATTAGCCATGCCTCTGATTGTAATTTTAGTCAGTCAGTTAAAGTAAGTCACATATGGACAGCTGCTACTAAGCTCTTGCGAAAGAAAATTTAACAATCATATTTGCTTTCTGCTTTCCTTTCTCTGCAGTCAGTACGTCTCATGGCTGTGATGCCTATCTGTGAGCTCCCGTTGTTCTTCACTAGAAGGGAATTTCTCACTTACTCAGCCCCACGTTCTTTGGAAAGATAGCATGAATTGCTAGAGTGGCACGGTCAGGTCCATTTTGCTAACAGCAGTGCATGGAGAATAATAATGTCTGATATCAGTAAACAAGCAGAGAGCATAGGCTGTAAACACGTTAATTAATGGCGAGAGAGCTCAGACCAGGACCCAGTGCCCATGGGCCTGTCTGTGGCCGGAGGTGAAATGGAGTTTAACTTTAACAGTTTTCAGCCTGAGCTCTCAGGCCTTCTCTCTACCAGACACTTTAGCCATGATTAGGATAGAGGATGTCCAAAGGACAGTGCTGTGGTATCACTGATTTAATTAGTGCTAAGCCAAGGAAGGCCACGGAGGAGAGAGAGAGTGAGAAAGAGAGAAAGACTTAAAGTCAGAGAGGGGACTGATAATCTTGACTCTGAAATCAGGTTCATCCTTAATTAATGATTCCCTGCATGTAATTCTTTATTCCCAGACCATCCGTGCGATCTAATTATACCCAAAAGACTTCTTCGTTCACTTGCTCTCTTACATACAAGAACACATGTTTACACTTCTGAACTACTGCAGATTTTTATGATTGAAAAAATGACAGAGAAAAGACTTTTTGGTTTTTGGTAGTCGTTATGCTTATTAAAAATCCCCCAATACTGTTTGAGTGAAGGACATGACAGAGTATGTGATTTGTTTTGTCTTTAAGAAGAGTTTGGTGTCATATTCCTTCAATATTCAAGCAAGCAAAATGCCCACTTCAAAACGACCTTTCATGGTGAATCATGTAAATGAAGGGATCTGATATTGCAGATATGTCCCATGGAGTTATGAATATGGAATAGAGCAAAATGAGTGCATCATCATTCCACTGGAAACTTTAAAGTGTTTTTAGACTGGCTAAATTGATTTTCTGTTTTATACCCAGATATCCAACCTTGGAACCCTATATTTATCAGCTCAGCAATTTTTGATGTTATGACAGACTGCTAGCTATTTGCTCCCAAGCTTCAAAGGCAACAAGATGACCTATCTTAAAATGTGTCGTAGAGCAGAGTTGGGTGCAAAACCTTTAAAAAAAAAAAAAAGCCAAAGGAAAGTGAAATCTGTATTGCTTTCTGATTATGCTAATATTGGTCTTGTGACATACAACATGCATGCACAATTGAGAATAATTGGTGATATCTCCATGGACCTTGCCAGAATTTCTCCCCTTTGAATGTAAATTGGACAATCTTAATCCAAAGTAAAGTTTGCATAAGTTTCTTCTTTGACTGATGTCACTTGTCCTACCAACATAACCATCAGTGGCTTGTGGCCATAGATTTTTGTGGGGCAGGACAATAATAATGACATTAATTCAAGAGGCTATCACACTTGACTTATGCTATAGTACTATCTAGTGAATAGTAAAACCACACAAAAACCCTGAAACTAGCCCAAAAAACGTGGGCATTGGAAAAGAGAGACTCATTTGTCTTTTTCCCCAGCCTTTGCATGGGAAACAAGGTCACCTTTGTGCACATGCATTTCAGATGTACAGACATTATCCACTCCATAATCCTCCTTTCCCTCTCCCAATCTTTGTAACATATCATACAATGGTTCTTTACATCAGAGATACACTGTCTGCACTTACACTTTGTCTTTTTTGTGGAAATTCATTAGATTTAATTCTAATTATTGGCTTTAAAGATCCAAGATCTTGGATCTTGGAGACCATATTTTTACCCAATTTGGCAACTCTGTCATTAACTGTCCTATCCTCTGCTCCTCTACTGAGCATGGGGCAACATGATGCCTGCCCCAATAGGCCTCTAATCCCATTTTTGGGGATTAGAACTCTCTGGAGCTACGTGGGGCAGTAAGCATGTTTCCCAATGATTGCACAACATCTAGAAAGGTGACCAAATCAGCAGACATCCACTTATATCTGTCAAATAGCAATAATTATTTTTTAAATCGTTGGTCACTCAAAAGAGGTAATTAGTATTTCAACAGAATTTTAAAAAATATGGAGTTATGAATGATGATTTTATGAAGATTAATATTTACTGCCACTATGGACAAGCCACCTGTGACTTTTATCAAAACTATGAGTCTGAGCCTATGAGTCTAAGCCTAGAGAGAACATAGCATGATAAAGCAATCTCTCTTTCTTATTAGTTTAAACTTTGTGTGATGTTTAATACATCAGCCATCTTCCTATCATACAAAGATATTTAATTCTTTACTCTTTATTCCCTTGGACTTTAAAGGACATCAACAAATTGTGATGCATTAGTCATGGGGTGCATGACTAATGAACTACACCATTCTCCTGGCTTTAAGTAATGCCTTTTTTTAGAGCATATCTCCATGGATTACCTTTATCTAGTTATATACAGACAGTCAGCTTTAGATTAGATTAGATTAGATTAGATTAGATTCAACTTTATTGTCATTGTTCAGAGTACATATACAAAGCCAATGAAATGCAGTTAGCATCTAACCAGAAGTGCATAAGTGGCATATTTACAATAAATTGCAAATAAGGATATATAGCTATGAGGGTGATGTGTACAGGGGAATGGATGACTTATGTACAGGAGGTGCAGTAGGTATTATAAATAGGGATAAATGTGATCTATATATATGTATGTACAATCAGTGTACAGTGGTGAAGACATGTTAAGAATGTCAAATGACATTCATGGCTATCCTGTATGCTTATTTGTACTGCTGATATAATCTGACTGCACACTGATGAACTATGACTGCACTATAAGCACAGCAGAAATCATATAACCCCTGGCACAGTAGGACTCATTATTAACAATAAAGAGTTTAATTAAGGCAGTGGATTCAGTATTAGATAGAAGTCAAAACAATAGACATTGATTTGCAGGAAAGATTTCAGGAGACATGAGACAAATGGAGTAACATAGCAATTAGCATGATACATTCAGCTGAGCAGCGAGGCCTGTGATGTATTCTAGCACTTTGCACATGATCCAGAAGGCTTAACAATGCATCTTTAAGACAGCTATAACACAGCTGAGGTTTGCTGTGTCTTTGAGACATTACCCAGACTCCTCACAGTCACTAGGTAATTTAATCATTTCATCATGAAACCATGGGAATCTCTCTTTTTAGACCATAGGTTCTCAAACTTGGGGTCGTACCCCTACACTTGGAATTGACTCAGAAACAGATGGAGTTCTCTCTTTTTACCATTCATTATTTGTAATGTAGCTCTATGTATGGAATTTAGACTTATGGAATATTGCATAATAAACAAAACTGTCAGATTATAATCACTATTATTTAAATTTCATTAGCATACTTTCAGTTTGGAGCTCCTCTTAAACCCATTTTACACCAGCGCCATGTCCATCATACTGTCATGTTGATTCATGTGGCTTTCATATTGACAGCTATTTAAAATACACATAAGTATATTTTTGCATGGCATGGTCATGGTTTCTAGCTAGTAACACTGTGAAACGCAATATTATGATCACTGTATTACCAGTGTAAATGATATTATGTGATTATATACAGTGGTAGTACATGTTTATAATATTTACTGATATTTGCATCTCATACTGTATATACTAAACCACTGCAAGAAATTAACAATCCATGCCAATGCACTGTGAATTTTTAAAGAAGGCGGCCTATCATTTCTACTAATAACCACTAGGAACTATTAGGGGAGAGGTCCTGTGGTAACCTGTGTGTTGTATGAGAATTTAAGAGTTTTCTATACATTTCTGTATTCTAGTGATGTGAACAAAATCTGCAGGATCTGCTGGTTTATGTGATTGCACAAGCTGATCCCATGATCTAAACCCAAAGCTAAATTCTTCTTGTTGATAGTAGTTAAAATGTCCACTATAGGGGAGTTCTTAGTTGATGGATATCCCAGTTCTGTTTTATTAAGGTTGAGCTTGACATGAAGAATCTTCATCTAGGAAGAGATTAGGCAGTCTTATATTTTCTTAGAGATTTGGGGGTGGATGGCAGAAAAGAGAAATAATGCTGCATGCATATCTGCATGAGTGTAACAGTGGTAGGAGAAATCACAAGATCAGAACACCAATCCCTGTGATTTAGTATAGAGGAAAAACAAGAGTGGACAAAGAACTGATCCCTGGGGAACTCCCATAATAAGGCAGTGAGGTAATGAGGCTTCTCAGTGGTACTTGGTGGGATTAGTCCTGTAGATATAATGGAAACCATATCATGCCTAAGTCGTGCTAGTTTAATATAAGTGGTACTTTCAAAAAAGGTTTTTTTTTTTTTTTTTTTTTTTTACAAAGAGGTGGAAATAACATG
>CM040990.1:9248235-9281501 GCA_022985145.1 Pangasius djambal | reverse complement strand
ATATATATATATATATATATATATATATATATATATATATATATATATATATATATATATATATATATATATATATATATATATATATATATATATATATATATATATATATATATATATATATATATATATATATATATATATATATATATATATATATATATATATATATATATATATATATATATATATATACACAGCGCACACCACATGCATGCTGATTATTTGCTATTTATTGGGGCTGTTATAGTCTTACAGCTTGGGAGAATTCCAATATATACCAAAACCTGTCAGGATCATAGGAAGTTTTCAAAACTGATATTCATTATCATCTTAATTTTTTCAGTCACTTATTCTTCCTTGATGCTTTTCATTTCCTTAGGCTGTTTTGTAATGGAAGTTGTGCTCAGCAATGGTCAAACTGACTTTAACTGTGAGCCTCATGTTGTTTATTATGCTTTGATAGCAATACAAATGTAAAATTTATTTTAAAATAACCATTTTACCTTATCACCATTATATATAACATGCACAATACAAACGGTATTGATGCAAACAGCCCTTGGAGGCCTCTTTTTTCTCTGTGTAGCACTCATTTTCACTTGTTGACATTGTTGCCCTCAGGGCAAATGGAGCTAAACATAATCTCAAGCAAGGTTCATAGTGGAAAAGTGGTTTAGTAGTAATTTAGTCATCTAATAATGCTCCAATTTTAGAAAGACTTCAAAACGGGTCAATTTGACCTGAACAGAACAGAGAGCTTTAATGTTTTGATTGAGAGTATCAAAGTAGGAATCTGAGCTCATTAGCAGTAAAGATAATATCTCATCATGCACCAGTTTCTCATATGCAGCTCCACAGACTGATCTAAATAAAACGCCCAGCACCTGTTGGTGTGGCACAGAGCATTAGAGCTCTATTGGGTGGGCTCCTTGCAGGCTTGTTGGAGTATAACCCGAGGCTCAGCTCCACCTCTATACCTCAGAGAGAGAGTACAAAAAGAGCTGCTCTGTGAGAAAGGAATGCAAGACTTGCCTTGCCAATTCCCACACCAGTCTGGAGAGAGGAAAAAAGAAATATTGGCTCTAACCTCATGCTCATACACACAAACACACATACAAAGTACACACACCTCACAGAGCGGTGCGGTGCTCTCTATCAGAGGCTTTCTCACACTTCTGTGATGGGACACTCTGCTGGTTCTCACTTTGGACTTTTCTTCTCACTCGGGTGGAAACAGGGGGGTATTGTTGAAGGCCCAGGAAAAACATTTCTGGACCTGAACTAGTCTGGACTGGATGTAAAGGATTTTTTTTTTTTACATCACAAGAGACATCACTTCAGAATGGCCACAAGAAGTCCAGTCCACGTGACAGTGGGACACTGGAAAAGGCCTGGGATCGTAAGTAAACCTTTGATGCATGACAGAAAAAAGAGAGCAGAAGTGATATTGTTCATCTGAGAACACATGCTGAATTATAATAGCATCTGACCAATGCAGGCTAAGGATCAATTTCCAATTAGCCAGGTTGATTAAAAAAGCATTTTATCTCATACATCTCTGCTGTATATGGAGAGAAGTAATCATGACATTTCACATTTTTCTGCACTGTTTTAGAGTCTGCAGAATTATACACAGCAATAAAGTAATGGTTACAATGAAGCTGTATCCGGGAGCACTTTTTATTGTTGTGTTCTTAGCTTTGTATTTGCTTTATATTATTTTAAAGCAGCAAATGTTCATGACTCAGGCAGTGTTTGCTGAAGGAGGATCCCCTGAGCTGAGGATCAGGAACAGCATATGGTGCAGTGTTTTACTATTAGTCTTTGATAAAGCCTCGCTGCTGGCTGTTTCAGGGTGTTGTTTGATAGCTGAGAGGTATGAGAACCCTCCATAGAGCAATACACTAAATAGATCATCAGCTTCTCATCACACACACTCTCTCTATTTCCCTCCTTTTCTCTACCAGCGAGATTGTGAAATTGTTATTTTGCCAGGTTGAATTTCTCAGGTGTTTGTTTTCAAGGCAGTAGGGTCTGTTTGCATATGGAGGAGTAGCACAATGTACTCAAACAATGCGAGACGGTACACAATTTGTTTGCCCAGGCAAACGGGAAGAAATTCATGCAGACTTCATTCGACACACACCTACTGGAAATTCAGTGGTGTCATGTGAGCTGTCTACATATTACTATGTGTAAACATGTGAGTGTTGTGCAGTCTGATGCACTATGACATTCAGTGAGTCTAATATGAAAAGCTATGGAAGATTCCATTAAGAATGTGGAATGAGGAAGTGATAACATATTATATAACCAACCTAATGAAGGTGAGACACAGAACAGGTGAACACATTAGGGTAATCAACCAATGACAGGACTACAGCAGAAACAAAAGTGCAAAGGAATGTAAACAAAACAAAAGAGCATGTGAGCAGTGTTTGTTGCTCTCAGAACCATGAGAGTGGGAATGACATGACAATTACTTATTAAAAATACATTTGATTCAGAAGATAAATATATACATGGACATTAACACTATTTACGTTTGCCTTATAAGAAAATGAAGTATGTGTTTTCAGTCTAGTGTGTCCAAATTTTTGACTGGTATTGTACATGCCCTAACTTTACGAAACACTCCTGTAGTGTAATGATTTGATAGGGGTAACATAACACAAATGATTCAACATTAAATCAGTGATTTAACACTAAAGATAAGCAATGGGGCCTTGCTGACCACTAACACTGACTTATTGCTACTAACATCACACTCCAACAACCTCAGCACAAGCTCCCCCTGTTCTAAGACACTTCAGTGCTTCATAATACAGCAGAGCTATAGTGGCATAATCGAGTGAAGTAGAGTTCAGTGCAGGTAGCTGATTAAAAGAGCTGCAGTGTGTTCACTGTCTTCACTCTTGCCCTACTTGAACCACGTAACATAATTCAGGTCTCAGCTCTCACATGTCAGTTTTATCATCAGACTCCTCACTCATCTCATTTCCTCTCCCCCCTTTTTCAGACTACTGATTTATTTGAAATGATTGAAAGAATGCAGGTAAAGTATTGTTTTTATTATCTTAATCTCGTTCTTCATCTTAGATATCTTCCACTAACCTCAGAACCAGCTCTCAGAACTGGTTACCTAGACACAACTTGTTTGCTTTCCACTTCTTGTGAAGGACAAATTTGTAGATAATGAGAAAACCCTGTTTCATGATGTCATCCCATGATTTCTAATGTGCAATATCTTCTTGCTCTGCAAAGTTTACCTGTAAACTCAGAAGAAGGCAGAATCAGTCATCATTGCAGAAGACCGCTTTGTGAAACACAGCTGAGTAATTAAAATGACAATTAAAGCAGTTTCGCCCTCAGTCACTCATTGTCATCATTCATCTCTCACGAATAGGTGATAGACATTTGCATAACAATAACGGTATTTTGCTTGATAATTTGTAGCCCCATTCGGACGTTTGTAGTTTTGCATCTTTTACAGGCACCGTACTCAGTGATTTAATTTCCGTGCAGTTTTTAATCCATGCACCCTTGAGAAAATTTCAACCCAAAGCTTTTTAAAACACTCGTATCATTTTAGTACCAACTGGATGGACATCTGGTCTAATAACTGGCTGAAAATTTTAGTCCCGCTTGGATAAACATCTGGTCAAATAATTGTCCAATCATTTTAGTTTTGTCTGGATAGCTGTCTGGTCTAAGAATTGGTCTGATAAATTTCTGATTTTTCTTAAATTTTCTGAGACATCTTTCTGATTTTACAAGCAGTTGTTTCTGATCAGAGCAGAACTAATGACACATTATATTTAGTCATATTTGAAGTTGTTATGTGAAGAAAGTTTATATACTTCCAGCAATTGTGAAATAATGTATGCTTTGGAAGAGTGTCACAGCATCTGATCTCCATACTGTCTATACTGAGAGACCATTAGAAGGGGAAAGAAAAATCAAAAAGAAGATTGCCATCCTGCAATCTGTTACAATCTATTGCAGTGACAGCTACAGGCCCCATTTTACATTCACATCCAGTATGCCACAATGTCATGACTGTAGTGTTTTGTTAATAAATTCTGGAGGGGGGCCAAGGCTTCATAAACATGATATACCTATAGTGAGGACAAAAAGAACAATGAATGCACACAAAATTTAAAAACAAGCAAAACGTTTTTGTGTATGTGCTCTTTTGGAAAAGATTTAGAACCCATAGTGGTTCTTTGTAGAATGACACAAAAGAGTATTTCCCTATGTTGTTCAATGCTTATACATGTGTTATGAAGTTATTATGTTGACAGTGTGTGATTAAAATGCTATCAATATTTAATCTATTTAGCTATAATATGTTCCATGATAACCATCAGATTCTGTTTGCGTGATGTTTTTCCTCCTCCCTCTGACTCCCTTCCTCTCTCCCTGCAGCACATTCACTGTTAACCGAAATGTTTTGTTGTGTGTAATATTTAGCCTCATTATTTTCCACCTGTCCACTTTTTGTCTGAGCAAAGGTTATGAGCTGCATCACCCAGCTGTAAATGCTCTTTGAATATGATTATATATATATATATATATATATATATATATATATATATATATATATATATATATATATATATATATATATATATATATATATATATATATAAAATATACTATGCTTCCTGTCTAATCTGTTAAATTCTTTTTAAACTAGTGAATGAGACATGAACAGATTGTGTCAAAGAGGATGCTGATGTGCTGTATGTTTTTCGCTGTTTCAGAGCAACAGAATGGATGAACAGCGGTGTGCCCTTCCTCCACCCCTTAAAGTATGCCCTTCATACACACACACACACACACACACACACACACACACACACACGCACATATGCACACACACATACTCACCTCACACACAGCCCCTATTCAGACATCTTCAAATGGAAGGCGAGTTATCAGGCAGGCTGATAAGCGCTGTGTTCCGACAGCAATAAGCCTTCTCTCAGACACCAACTAATAGAGTTGCAATCAAATGAGATGAACTGGTGCTGAGTAATAGTTTCAGGCCTGTGGCTGTTTTGTCTGAAATAATTTACACTTGATTGTCCAACTTTATAATATTCAGAAACTGATTACAATGTTGATATGTTATGTGAGTAAACTACAACAGTGTGTGTGTGTGTGTGTGTGTGTGTGTGTGTGTGTGTGTGTGTTTTAATAGACTGAGGAGGACTACATCCCATACCCCAGTGTTCATGAGGTAGGGTATAACCCAGAGACAGGTCTCAGTCACATTTCCTTTTTTTTTTAATCTGTTGCCCGGCTTCACAGGTGTGTTTGCTCTCTTGGTTAGGTGTTAGGCAGGAAAAGCCCTTTTCCTCTGATCCTGCTGCCTCAGTTCGGAGGTTATTGGATTGAAGGCACCAACCACGAGCTGAGCAACGGAAATGACCTGGATCAACTGCTGTCTCCTACATCCCACATCAAGCTGGAAACCAACACTACAGCCAAGATCTACAGGAAACACTTTTTGGGGAAGGTAAGAACATACTACACATTTCAATCCATATTAAAAAAGACATAAAGAACATAAACACTGTTTTGTAACATTTCTCTAGGTTGAGTCCTGCGTGTCGGGCTTGCACTTTGCATTTGTGCAAGACATTTGCATTTGAACAAACAAAATCCCTTAGAGATTAGGAAAATCCATTAGACCAAACTAAGACACATGACTAGCATCACGCCGAGAAGGTTTTTGCGTGTCCTTTTACGCATTTTAGAGCTTAGCTCTAAAGAAGACATATTAGTTTTGCCCTTAATTTGACATAATGTGTTTAGCTAATGAAATCCTCATAATGGATGAGTCTCGTGGTGTGACCTTGTAGCAGACGCATGTCTGTGTGCATTTCTTCAATTACTGTGTATGTGTGTTGAAGGATGAAGATGAATGCGCTTTCACACTCTTTCTTCCCTCTCTGTCATTAGGAGCACTTTAATTACTACACAATGGATAGCGCTCTGGGCCACCTGGTCTTCTCAGTTAAATACGAAGTGATTGGGGACCAGGAGCACCTCCGTCTGATGTTAAGGTATGCAACATCACTCTTAAGATCTCATCCGTACCCTTTCATCTTAAACCTTCCTATTGGCTTTCTGAGTGAGGGATTAGTCTTTGACAAATATTCTCCTCCAGAGCTGCTTTTCTTTGCACTTTCATGCGGATTAAAGATTATTCTAGACGTGGCAATATCCATTCTCTGAACCATGAGTCATATCCGGAGACAGTAATATCCCATTCAGTCACACATTTCTCTCCTGAGATTACATAGGCAACACCTTCACAGCACCCTCGTTTCCAAATTAGACACCAGATGGACAATATGGGCCAGTGTGCGGGTGGAGAGAGACAACTGTAGGACATCTCACCCATGTGACATAATTACAGCATCCACGCTGACACCAAATAAAATGAATGACTCCATCATGAGTCTGTACATCTATCAGTTAAAATGTAAGATTGAAAATAAATCCCATAAGCACTGCAGATTCTCTTTTGGTCTTTTTCAGGAGCAAACTGAAGACATATCATGACGTGATCCCGATATCATGTCTGACTGAATTCCCCAACGTTGTCCAGATGGCCAAGGTGAGAGTATGATTCAGCATTGTTCTTCTGCGACATTGGAGTTTATCATCCTCAGTGTCATGGCTGATAGATAGCCTCATCTCACCAATCCTGACAAAAGCAATGGATTGATTTTTACAACAAACAAGAACAAAAGTGAAAAAAAAAAAAAATCATTCAACTTTCTTTGTTTTCTTATTCCCAGCTTGTGTGTGAGGAGGTGAACGTGGATCGCTTCTTCCCAGTGCTTTACCCAAAGGTATGCAAGTCTCCACCGTACATGCTTAGCCTTTCAGTTAATATAATTAAAACCTTTATTTATATAGCACCTTCCATACATTTAAAATGCAGCTCGAAGTATATTATATGGGCAAAAATATGGGGACAACTGATCATCCCATATTTGATTCTTCCCCAAAGTGTTGCCACAAATTGCTAGCACACAATTATCTAGTATGTCTTTGTATCATCACAATTTACCTTCACTAGAACTAAGTGGCTCAAACCTGTTTCAGCATGACTGTGCCCCTGTGTATATATCAAGATCAATAAGCATAGACATGATTTGCCAAGGTTGGTGTGGAAGAACTTCAGTGGCCTGCTCAGAGCCCTGACCTCAACCCCACTGAACACCTTTGGGATGAACTGGAATGTCGACTGCACACCAGGCCTTCGATCCCAACCTCATTAACGCTCTTGTCTGAAAGGACACAAATCCCAACAGCCACGTTCCAAACTCTAGTGGAAAGCTTTCCTAGAAGAGTGAAACCTATTTCAGCAGCAAAGGGGAGACCAACTCCATACTAATGTCCATGGCTTTGGAAATTGATGTTGAACAAACACATGGTGTGTGATGGTCAGGTTTCCACAAACCTTTGTCCATATAATGTACTGTACAGTATGAAGTAAGAAAAAACAAATAAAGAAACAAAACGTAGCCAAAACAAAAATACTACTACTACTACTACTACTACTACTTCTTATTATTATTATTATTATTATTCTAAATTATAATAGAAACATGTATTCTATGTTCTAATGTATTGTAGTATTGTTAAATGTTTTACAATGAAATGTCAATGTAAAATAGCTTGTTTAGGAACAACTTCAGATTTTTCCAATTTTCCACTTGGGATTCAATGAAGTACATTTTCTATCAATCTTAAAAAGTGAAATATGTTGTATTTTAGATTTTAGATAAGCCATTCAGAAAAATAGGCTTAATAGGCTCTAAATGTCTTTCTCTTCTGAGTTTATTAAAACCTGATAGTTACTTAATAATTAGCAATAATAATAATTAATAATACTTAAAAAGAAATGGCCAGATGGAACCCTTTTTAAAAAAGGGTTTCTTTTTAACTATTATTAATTATTATTGCTAATTAAAAAGGCTTAAACATAATCTTTGATCACTGTTCAAATGTTTACTGTTCTAAGAATTGCCCAAGAATTTTACATTTGAAATTAGCTTAAAGTGCAGGCCTTTCTGAGCTGTGAATGTTTTAGCAGCTAGCTGGAATGTCAAAGATTTGATGTCCCATATCTCACAACATCTCTCTTCACCCTAATAGTTTGTAACCCAAATGACACAATGTCTCTCACTTCTAGCATGCAGCAGTTCTGGTGCTAAATTTTGAGTATGTCTCTTTTATTTTATTTTCCCAAAGGCATCGAGGCTTATTGTGACGTTTGATGAGCATGTCATCAGTAACAACTTCAAGTTCGGAGTAATATATCAGAAGTTTGGACAGGTGAGTCCCACAGGAGCGTTTCTATCCAGGTCTGACTCACTATTTCATTTTTGTAGTCTATTTTAAAAGCTTTTAGGTGCCTACCTTCCAACAGCACCCAGGTGCCTCACCCACAGACAATAACAATAGCAGCTCATGTTTAAAATTCCTCTAATGCATCCTCTGAGTGAGAAGTAATAGCACCTCGAACATTACTTCTGCTCTGCTCTTCTTCAAATTATAAAGCTTTTGTGTGGTAAGGGCCTGGTAGAGAGGTTTGCTCACACAGTTCCTGGATCTTAACTTGGACTAGATGAGCGGTAGGCAGAGGAAGAGAGCCTATGAAACACCCCCCCCACCACCACCACCACAGCATTAGCATAGAGAGGCTCCTAATGAGGCATAAAGAGCCTTTTCCTGTCACGTCTCTGTTTGTCATCACACACAAAATGTACTTGCTCTGTTCTTGCTCTCTTCTACTCTATTGAACCCATCAGGAGACCATCACAAGTGTTTTACCTACACCTTATCATGGCATCAAGACAGCTCTCTCTACCGCTGTGTAGTCAGCACATACGGCTTCACTCAACAAAAGAGGCATGATGTTTATTCAGGAAAGCAATTAGCATTTTCATCAGGCTAATTGCCCCATAGGGAATCATAATGAACTAGCTCTGTATGTTTTGCTAATATGAGAGTGTGCCAGGGTTTTTGTCTTTGTCAGTTGTTTGTTGAAGCTTTTCAGAGTGATTCGTTTTATTTAGCATCTTTTGAATTTTAAGCTTTATTCTGTCTAACAAAAGCTGTGTCATTACATTTTCATGTAATTGTAAGCATCTTGAAAAAAGGATAACTCCTATATCCGTTCGCTGATTCAAATAATGAATGATGCTCCTGTGAATTATTTTTACTTTCTGTGTAGGCGCTATTGTACAGTCAAGAACAACCAAGAACTTAAAGGCAAATGTCATGCATGTAAATATTCAATGTGGATTCATAATGATTTGCTTGATTCAATTTGTATGAAAAGTTACTAAGGTTAAGGTTAAAGCCAAGGTTGGCATTCGTACATTTTCATATGAGCTCAATCTTATTAAATTGAATGAGATCCTATTTGAAGTGATATGAATTTAACATAAGTTGAAATCTCATGTCTTTGTGATTGTAGACTGTTGAGGAGGAGCTGTTTGGAAATAATGAGGAAAGTCCAGCATTTGTGGAGTTTTTAGAGTTTTTGGGTCAGAAGATTGAGCTCCATGATTTCAAAGGGTAAGATACTGAACATGCTACCCACTGAACAGTTTTGTACCTTATGTGAACAGCTGCATATAATGATAGTTGTCATGTAGTAATGCACTAGTATCGAATTCAAGGCTCACGGGACAATATAGCCCACTGCCTCATTTCATCTGGCCAGTACAAACTTGGGCCCATAGTTCACTAATACCCAATACTTTACAATATTTTTATACTGGAGCAGTATTACCTACAGTAGGAATAACACCAGACATGTTGCTTCTGTATTGCGTGAGCAACATATAGCCACTGACTGTCCATTCCACACTGCATGCCATTGCTGACAGCATACATACAGCAACGTCAGTGAAACTTAACATGAGGGATGGACAACGCAGTTCATTAAAACTAAAACCAAGACAATCAGTAAGTCAGTAAGCTGCATATTTGTGTTTATTCTGATGACCCATAAGTAAAATTATTGCACAAACATTGCAGCTACAGGCTGCAAAATCATGACATCATTATATAGCATGATTTTATATGAAGTTCACAGCATATAGAAAGCAGAAAGTCTGGTTTCGATGCATCATTATGGAGGTTTTTTTCACTTAGTTACACAAAGTAAAAAAAAGAGACAAAACAAAGAGAAAGACAACTGAAAAAGGGCATGTTGACTTGTGCTCTTGTGGATTGAAATGCCGCTTAAAGTGCTGGTGTGATGTAGTGACCTCCAAAAAAAGTTCTTAAAGAGTGAAACTATATATGTGTATGTTCATTAGCAAACATCAGAATGTATGATTTATTATTTACTGCTACAATAAAGAAGTTATAACATGAATACAATTTGTCATCACCATTATCAAATATGAGTTATATTTATGTGTGTGTGTGTGTATATATATTATTTATATATATATATATATATATATATATATATATATATATATATATATATATATATATATATATATAATGTATGTATGTATAGTTAGGTCTGGAAGTATTTGGACAATGACAGAGTTTTTGTGATTTTGCCTTTATACACCCCCACAATGGATTTGAAATAAAACAATCAAGATGTGATCGAAGTGTAGACTTTGAGGTTCCTCAAAAATATGGCATTTACCATTTAGGAATTACAGCCATTTTCAACAAAGTACCTCCATTTTCAGGGGCTCAAAGGTATTTGGACAAAGTGACATAACTGTAAATATAACCATAATTTTAACTTGGATGAAAATCCTTTGCAGTCAATGACTGCCTGAAGTCTGGAGCCCATGGACATCACCAAGTTTCCACTGAGTTTCCTCGCAGGAGATGCTTTGTCAGGCCTTCACTGGAGCCATCTTCAGTTGCTGCTTGTTTGTGGGTCTTTCTGCCTTCAGTCTTGTCTTCAGTAAGTGAAAAGCATGCTCTACTGGGTTGAGATCAGGCACCTGACTTGGCCATTGAAGAATATTCCATTTCTTTGCCTTCAAAAAGTCTTGAGTTGCTTTCGCAGTATGTTTAGGGTTATTATCCACCTGCACTGTGATGTGGCATCCTATCAGTTTTGTAGCATTTGGCTGAATGTGAGCAGAGAGTATAGCCCTATACACCTCAGAATTCATCTTGCTACTTCTGTCAGCAGTCAGATCATCAATAAACACCAGTGAGCCCGTAGCCTGTAGATTGTTTGACAATGATACGCCTACCTTCTCCAGAGTATTCTTGACTTCTGTTAATGTTGTGAAGGGGTTTTTCTTCACCAAGGAAAGGATTCTGCGATCATCCACTTTAGTTGTCTTCCGTGGTCTTCCAGACCTTTTGGTGTTGCTGAGCTCACCAGTGCTTTCTTTCTTTTTAAGAATGCACCCAAATGTTGATTTGGCCACTCTTAAAGATTTTTCTATCTCTCTGATAGGTCTCTTTTGTTTTTTCATCCTAATGATGGCCTCCTTCACTTGCACTGAGATCTCCTTGGACTTCATATTGAACTAACGAGGGAATGGACTGCGCCTGGTCAATTAACTTCTTGTCAGTCAATTGTCCAAATACCTTTGAGCCCCTGAAAATGGAAGTACTTTGCTTAAAATGGCTGTAATTCCTAAATGGTAAATGCCATGCCATATTTTTGTGGAACCTCTTAAAATAAAGCTGAAAGTCTACACTTCGATCACATCTTGATTGTTTTATTTCAAATCCATTGTGGTGGTGTATAAAGGCAAAATCACAAAAACTCTGTCATTGTCCAAATACCTCCGAATCTAACTGTATGTATGTATATATATATATATATATATATATATATATATATATATATATATATATATATATATATATATATATGAGTGTGATATATAAATATGGGTGATAAGTGTGATATATAAATATGGGTGTGAAATCAGTTTATGCAATTAAAATAATATAAGTAATAATCATTCAAGAAAATATAAAATTCACAAAAGTTTCAGTGTGGCCTTCATAGAAACTGAATATGACAGCACTGTAATAATTAAGATAAGATTATTATTCAGCTTATTTTTCAGTTATTCACTTTAAAGCAGTTCTCCCTGTGTCCACATTTGTTTACTCCGAGTTTTATAGTTTGCAAAAGCTATCCAAAAACATTCCATTAGGTGGACTGGTGACTAAGTTATTCAATAACTGCTATTAATTATTTAAATACAGTAAACAGTAAACCTAATAGGAAACCTAAACCTAACATTTGGTGACCAGTGTGAGGAATGTAAAAGTAGACTTGAATTTGGAGGTTTTGAAAATTAAACTAAATGCCATTATGCTTGCAAATGGAATCTCGCCATCTGTCCTTTTGTTTTCTCTAGTTTTCGGGGAGGCTTGGACGTGACACACGGACAAACAGGCACAGAATCAGTCTACTACAACTTCCATAACAAAGAGGTCATGTTCCACGTATCCACCAAGCTCCCCTACACTGAAGGTGACACTCAGCAGGTACAAGCATCCTTCAGTTTTAACATCTGCTTCAGTGAACATCTGTGCTGCTGTATTCTTCTTTATTAGCAGACTAAACTGCCTGTCAATTATCTCTTTTGTGAGCAGCAAAATTGCTCCCAACCAGTTGGTCTGTTGTTACAACATCCTTATTTAAAATGATAGATAACCTATTAGCTCAGACAAGACAGGCGTAAGTGGCAGTCCTCTCACCCAGCTGTCCTCTGCTGCCGTACTGGCAGATGACGTGCTGCGCTATGTGACCTTCTTGTCTCCCGGTGCCAAAAGCTTCCTCTGAGGAGCAGTGTTTTTCTAGATGCTCCTTAGGGACTCAACCAATTTTATACACACTCACACACAGAGCAATAGCAGCTGTTGCCGGTTGACAGACCATAGGGTGCTTTCTGAAAGAGCACCATTATAGAACTGAGCTCTAGGTAAAAAAAATAATAAAATCAGCAGCACCGTGTTTCCACTGAGCCCGTCCAAACTCTACAGTTTGCATTATCATTGCCAACCATCTGCTGAGGGAGATTATCATGACTTCAGCAGTCTTCCAGCCACAGGAGGTTACACATTCAGGTTTCCCTGCACTTCCAGCCATGATGCAAGTGGCACACTGGCTTGGTCATTGTGCATTGCACCGAAGGGTTTTAATATATCAGAGCCACTCAGGAGATATGTTCTTAATTCTTATATATAGAACATTTGACAATAATTTCATCAGTTTTGAAAAAATTTGTGTTGGCAAAATTTGTGTTTGCAGATGATAATTAATACATTTCTAATACACTGGCTAATTCTAACACATTTTATATATCACTTTATTTTAAGGAACACATATTATGGGTTAATTAGGGTCTTGTTCTTTGTTCAGTAAACCCCAAATTAAACACTTGTATATTCACTATGAATTAGACTTTATTCATCAACACTTGTATTGGTTCATAATCAGTGACCTGTTATGTGTAAATGTCTAACAAATGCATTATTAGTTGTGATAATGTCCAATAAATGCCTTGTTAAAGCTCTGCTATGTAAATTATTGAGCATGAATTAAGCATCTAAATTCATCTCTTATTAGTTTATAATTGATAACATGTTATACCTGTACATTCTAGGTAACATCTAGTGACCAGACAATTTTACATCCCATATTCTAAAATCACAATCATTTCATGTCTTTATGCAAACAAAATAGGCCAGTAAATGTTATATATACTTTATGGTATATGGTATATGAAATAACAGTTGTCTTATCTCTGATGAAAATTAACACTATAGAGCATTACCTAAACAGTATTTGAATTTTATTTTTAAAGAATTAATACTGAAATGTATATGAAACTATAATATATTTGGCATTCAAGATATTAAACATTCTTTTTTTGGCCGTGTGACGTCACTCTCCACCCCATGTCGTCCAAATCGTATCAGATTGGTGCCGTTCGTTTGTGGTCGATTTGTGCCGGTTTGTGCCATTAAAACAAACCCTGTAATTACTTTCCTTCCCGAGATATAACAAGAAGAATTTTGGGAGCAGTGACGTCACTCTCCACCCCATGCCGTTTAAATCACCCCAAACAGGTGGCGTTCGTTTGTGCAGCTAAAAGAAACGCGGTTACAAGGATTTTTTCTTAAATATAACAAACAACTAACCTTCCTTCAGGTGCCGTTACGTCATTCTCTACTCCAGGTCCTCCAAATCGCTCCAAACTGGCGCTGTTCGTTTGTGTTCGATTTGTTCCGGTTTCTGCCATTAAACAAATGATGTCACTTCCTTTCACGAGATACAAGAAGAACGTTTTCGGGAGCGCTGACGTCACTCTCCATCCCACGTCGTCTAAATTGCTTCTAACCGGGGACGTTTGTTTGTGCTCGATTTGTGCTGTAGAAAGAAACAGCATAACTTGTTCCCATCTTTAGACAGTAGCTATGTTTAGACTTGACGCGGCGCTGCACAGACCGATCCGCGGATACACCAAAGTACCGAGTATTTATTATCATTCCTTATCTCAGTGTTTTTAATTTGATTCAAAACAAATGGTACACTACTAAGGAAGTTGAGTGACTGCGTTATAACAAACGTGTGCTCGAGAAGATTAAAGTGTAATTTGTTTTAAATTTGCATTTAATATTTTGTTTAAAATTTTTGTAAGCAGTTAGTTGAAAACTGGTTTGCTTTTTAGCTTAACCAGGTTTTAAATTTGGCTATTTAAAAACCGGACAAAGTCAGCTGTCATCATATGTCCCCTCATGTCCTCTAACAATCTGTATGACTTTTTGTTGCCAAAGTAGATAATATTTTAAAGAAGGTGCAGCTTTGGTGTAGACGCCGATCGGTCTGTGCAGCGCCGCGTGAAGTCTAAACATGGCTCATGCCTAAACATGGGAACAAGTTGTTTCTTTCTACGGCACAATTCGAGCACAAACGAACGCCACCTGTTTGGGGTGATTTAAACGACATGGGGTGGAGAGTGACGTCACTGCTCCCAAAATTCGTCTTGTTATATCTCGGGAAGGAAAGTAATTACAGGGTTTGTTTTAATGGCACAAACCGGAACAAATCGAGCGCAAACGAACGGCACCAATCTGATACGATTTGGACGACATGGGGTGGAGAGTGACGTCACACGGCCAAAAAAAGAATGTTTAATATCTTGAACGCCACAAATCAGCACAAACGAATGGTATAGTTTTGATGACAATTTATTTATATGGGGTGCCAACTTCACAGAGGTAGATGCTAGTGTAGTGCATGAAAGTGTTTTGCAAACAGTATTATCCTTCCCACATTTCATGCATTTGTTCTGGCTACTTTTTTGTTCTGCCCGAAAAATGTTTGCAATATTTGCTCTCATTTACTCTGATAAATTCATTAACTGGGAATTGTATTTCACACTTCAGAGTGTTATAATTGACAAAGTAGAAATGCGAGATAATCCAAGTACATTGTGGGGGGAAAAAAAAAAAGTAGAGAAACATAACTGATTATAGATCAGTGTAGTATACTGTAGCGTATTATATAGTGTGTTTTCATTATTATTTCTATCCCTCCATCTCTATGTTATAGCTGCAGAGGAAGAGACATATAGGAAATGACATTGTGGCCATTGTGTTTCAAGAGGAGAACACTCCATTTGTGCCAGACATGATCGCATCAAACTTCCTGCATGCCTACATTGTGGTACAAGTGGAGAATGCGTGTTCTGACAATGTCCTGTACAAGGTAGAGCATCCTGAAACAAACACCAGTGTTTATTACTTCACTATGAATGATCCTAACTTCACTTTATTGATCCTAAATGAAGTTGCAGTGTTATAGCAGAAAGTGCACAAGATGTACATGTATATTAAAAAAAATCTTTGCTAGTGAAGACCTTTAGCAGCCCAGTAATATTTCCTTTAATAATAATCATCATCCTGATTGAGTTGTGATGAACTTGCTTACCTAACTTAATACCTTCTATTACCTTTATTTAAAGATTATTTCCAACAAAAAAAAAATCATTGTGTCATTGTGCAGGTGTCAGTGACTGCGAGAGATGATGTCCCGTTCTTTGGACCGGCCCTACCTGATCCTGCCATATTCAAGAAAGTAAGCTGAAAGAAGTTGTGGCAACTTTAACACATTTAGTCTCAGTTAATACAAAAAATGCACCATGTTTTTTCCTCATTTGTTTTTTAGACAGTGCAGAATGAAACCATGGTTTGTGTTCTGTTTCTCTCTTAGGGACCAGAGTTTCATGAGTTTTTATATACAAAGCTAATCAATGCTGAGCACGCTTGCTACAAAGCTGAGAAGTTTGCCAGACTGGAAGTGAGTTGATTGTATTTAAGGCAATGTAGCACACACTCATCATTTTTTTTTTCTTTATTCCTATTAGAATAACGCTTAAAGTGTTGAAAGTAAATAAATTAATATCAATATATCATTCAATTATGCTAATTTGCATAGCAAAACATCCATTTTTGACTAAATTAATTTTGAGATAACATTTCATAATTCATAGTTCATAATTCATATTCAGATAACATAAGGGTCACACTTTTAGATATGTCACTTTGGAAAAGTACACTGGAAAATCCAAATTCCTCAACCTCATGTCACTTGATAGATTTTTTTAAAATCCCGGTCATGCATTTTTTTTGTTTGTACCTGGCTGTGATGTTTTCGAATGAATTTAGCTGATTCTGTTTCCCAAAATATAAACAAGCTAGCAGCCTAGTTTAAACCACCTACCATACTAACGACAAAAGAATAAAAACAGAGAAAGACAAATACGAATAGTGCGCCTCCTATTTGATTGGTATTTGTGTCTGGTTAGAACACAGAGTTTGTTCGGTCTAAATAATGCATTCGTATTCGGTTACATCCCAATTGTCAAAGTACGAAGGTTATATACAGAAAATATTTTTAATATCTCTGTCATTTATGCGTTAATCTATCTAATGGATTGAATTGTGTGTTGTGTGTGTGGGGGGTCAGGAGCGTACTAGGGGAGCCCTGCTGGAGACGCTGTACGAAGAGCTGCATATCAACAGTCAGGCCATGATGGGGCTCGGCGGGGATGAGGAGAAGCTCGAGAATGGCGGAGGAGGAGGAGGGGGCTTCTTTGAGTCTTTTAAGGTAGGACCTTGCAACTTGTAGTCTCCCAAAGTGCTCCTAATGATAATCTGGAGGACAGGCAGTGATTCGTGGGTGGCTGGGTCTGTCTGAGTGCTCCTAATGATAATCCTGCACTGCTTTTGTGTAGGCTCCCACGGTGCTCTTCATTACAGGTGTGGGTGTGGGTGTGCTTGACAGAGTGTGTAGCTTTTGTGCTGGTTTTACACAGTATGCCTGTGAGACTGTTTTCCTTAATCAGATCCAATCATACCTTATTCATTAGGCACTTTTTCCTGCCAGCTTAGTACCACTTTTTGTGAAATGTGTAAACGCCAGGTGTCATCATCTTCCAGGATGGAGATATCAAGTCAGCCTGCTTATTACACCAAATGTTATGTATCAGTGCTCAACAGATTTTACAGTGTTGTAATGAAATCATTCATTACTTTAATTAGCCCTAATTACTTCAGTTAGCACATGGAGAAATAGCAGTGCTCAGGCCTGTCATCTGATGATTACAGTTAAACATGTTTAATAACCCTAAATTAATTGATAGTACATGCGGTAAAAGCACATCCATATTTGCTGGTACTTAAAAACCAACGACCGAAAAATATGATCAGATTAGGTGTGAATTTATGGTCAACTCTAATACATAAATCAGACTATTATTTATGTATAGTATAATTTATATTCTTTGCTTTCTTAAGGTGTCATAACCAATTGTGTAGATACTGTTTATATGTACAATATTTGTTCAGATCAATCCCCTTATCAAACTGATCTTTTTTTTAATCTCCTAAAATAGTTGAGCCCCCTTAACACTCACTAGCATGTTTACCATTTCCTCATTTTCATAACTACATATCATTCATATCGGTGTCTGAGAAATTATGAAATTATCCGTAGTAGTTACTGAATAATATGCTTTACTATGGATAACAAGCTAGAAGTCTAAGGGGTTAATAATTTGGCCAGTATTTAGCTAAATAGTCACCCATGTAACAATTTACATATGGCCACATGATCTACTCATGTGGCCCAAGTTTACCTGAGGATTGGATTTGATATAAACAGCTCCTTGAGCGCATTGGCTTCAGTGATATCAAGGGCACTGTTAATTTCTGGTGCTAGGGATGCATCAATACTGATACAAGAATCGGTTATCTATATTCACTTGTACTCTGATAGTATGTGATGTAAGCCTAGTGTACATTGTCGCTCTAATGAACAGAAGGCAGGAAATGACAGTGATCTGGACTTGTTTCACAATTGTGCTCTGTAAAAATATCAAGAGGAGGAACTACAACGGGATTGGTCATCCGAGCACATAGAGTAGTGTCAGCGAGCATGGTCTTTAAAAATGAGGTGCAAGGTGCTATGAATTGCATGCACACGAGGGTATTTGCAGGTGTGGAGCAGAGAAAATGTCGCATATGAGAGAACTTGAGTTCTACGAGCATTGAGACGCATAGTTTCTTTTCCCTTGCTCACCCAGGCCTCAAGTCAAGGTACAGTTCACAGCACCTTACGCTCATTTTTAACATGAACAAAAAACAGAGCTAATTTATATGCTCCATGATGCCACTGATTGCTTAATGCAAAGTAGGTTAAAAAAAAAAAGTAGTTTCGTATAGACAAATACCAAAAAACATGTACTCAGTGTGAAAATTTTTTATTGATGCATCCCTATGTACTGCGATTCTAAGAGAGTATAATTGTGTGTAATTGTTTAATTAACTGCTCTTAGAATTATGGACAATCTGTCCTCTCTGTGAGCTGGCTTCAGCAGTGCCTGGTACATATCTCAGTGGCTTTCCCTTGGCTTGAGCTAGCTTTGCTTGACTTCACTGTGTACGCCTTATCCATTCAGTTTGTCTACAGTCATTGACCTCTGCTCTGCTTCATCTCTCCATCACTGATTCATTTCATTTCTGATTCTCTTCTTATCTGTAGAAACCTCCAGGCCTCCTAATTGACTCAGGGTCTTCCTTTGTAATTGGCATTCAAAGCAGCGAGTTCACCCCCCCACACACACACTTCTCTCCCTGTGCCCACTATGCCCCTTGGCTCACAGTGTTTCTCTCTGACCCCTAGCGGGTGATCCGCAACAGGAGCCACTCTCTGGATGCCATGAGTTTCAGTATTGGGAAGCGCGCGGTCTCCTCTAGTCACAGCGGCAGTTTTACCCACAACAACAACAACGATCAGCTGCACTCACCAGAGGCCCCCAAATACGCTGGGATAGTAAGTAACACTCCCTCTGGCCTCAACATGAGCCAAAAGAAGCCCTCACCCCACTCCCGCCACCCTTAATCCCAATATTGTGCCCCTTCCAAGTCCCACCCTCACAGAGTTTTTCTTTCTCTGCCCACTTATCTTATACGACTTATACCACTTATTTCTCTATAGGCATATCCCAGTTAAAACAAGTACAAGCAAAATAAAACTACCGATTAACAGTTATTCTACGAAAGACATGAGAGGCCAGCTGTGTAAATTCATATTTAACACTATTTTCTCATGTATGGATATAGCTTTTTACTATATCCATAATCTACTACTTCTATTCTCTTACTAATGACACACTGCCTCAAGCAGTTCCTTAAAACATACTCACTAGAGTGCATTCTCAGTCCTTGCTCATCTCATCTAATGATAAGCTGGATGATAATGACATTTGAACCATAACAGTGGTTCAAATGGCCATCTGCTATATTAAAAGCATGTCTTATGACTCAGAGAAATGGTCCAATCCCTACAGTGTTATTCATCCTAGTCCTGATATGAATGTTCTGTTTTATGAAAGTGTCCATTTTATTGGAGTTCTTGGCAAGCCTTGAGGGTGTATGTGGTGTCCAGTGTGTGTTCTTACAGTTGCGTATGGTTTTGGCGTGAATGTGTACCAGAATGTTGAAACGTGGTTTCAGAGGTCATGCTGACAGTATTGGAAAGAAGACCTATGCGAATATGTGGCATGAGAGTGAAGTGTGCATCACAACCTGCTGAGTGAGGTTTGTGTGTGTGTGTGTGTGTGTGTGTGTGTGTGTGTGTGTGTGTGTGTGTGTGTGAGTGCTGGATGTTTTTTTGCTGTTCTGGTGTTTTATCCACAGGCATGAGCTAACGATGAGCTGAGCTGTGCTTTGCTGTGTGTGGTGAGTATATGTGTACGCAGCAGGCCTGGGTCACATTGCTTGAGGCCAGAAATGGCCTTCTCAGGCAGACAGCTCACCCGCCTGCCTGCTCCTCTCTATATCACAGTGTCTCTTTGCCAAGCACAGCTGCTCTAATGGAGTTCCTGCCAGCTCTGGGGATTGTTGCAGCTGTCTGACGACACGTGAATTACGTCATTGCCCTTTCTGACCATGTTTACTCTGAGACCCCCCCTCCCCTCCTCACAATCACAGGGTTTTGTCCACAAGGAGCAAATATCCTGGAGCAGATAACTGTGTTTCTCCTGGTTTGTTAGGGACACCATTGTTGTTTTTTTCTCATCTGTGTTTTTACGTGCTGTGTCAGTCGTATGGATATTCTGACTCTGACAGTTGAAGTTTACAGACTGCTGTAGGTTCCTGTACTGTGCATTTATCAACAATAATGAAAGTCCAGCATATGAAACAGGACTTGGAATAGTCTGAGAAATCCCACCCAAATTTCAGATATCATATCACGAAAATAAGAATGCAGGATATACAATAAATTTGCTAACAATGTGTATGATTAGACCAATTGATTTCTTAGCAGAAAACTAACCTGTATTGGTTTTCTTAACCAAAGACTGTGAAAAAACCTGTATGAATACATGTGTGTCTTCAGTGTCTTGGTTGTCTCTAACAGTCTGCTGTGTGTGCTCCTTTTTCTCAGCCCTGCTCTCTTGTCCATCACAGGCCTCCGTACCCAACCATGGCTCCTCAGGCTCCTCATCCGGCTGCTGTGTTGTTTCCATAATAACCCTTTTACTGTAGAATTGTTAAGCCCGACAACTGCCCTGTGTGGTTTTATTAAAACCTGCTGCATGACAGCTCATGGTCTCTTCCCTCTCCCCCTCTCTCCCTCTCTTTCTTTGTGTCTCTCTGTTTGTGTGGCCCCTCTGCAGTCATTGCTTGTCCCAGGGAAAAGTCCCAGTAAATACGGACGCCGCGGCAGTGCCATAGGGATAGGAACAATAGAAGAGGTTCATGTAAAACTCTCACTCTTTTCTCCATCTTTTGCTTCCACTGCATGACCTCTCATTAGCCACACACTACCATAGCACTGTATAGGCAGCCATCAGATCCAAGAGGAAATAGCCTGGTTTCACTTAGTGTTATATGTAGAATGATAATTGTTGCTTTCAAATCAGGTTATGTTCCCTGTGTTGAGAGAAGATTTTTTGTTTGTTTGTATGTTTGTTTTTTATTGGCAGAATCCATGGAAGTCTGGTCATACAGACTTTTCTAAGAAATTCACAAGCACATCTGGCATCTTTTTTTCAGTTGCTATGCCTTTACATTGTCTATATAAAAGACTTAACATTTTCACCAATTAGCTAGCTTATTTCTCAGTTGCCTAGCAACAGTATTCTTATAATAACCACTCTAGCAGTGAATGTACTGTGTATTTGTCTTATCATACCAAGAGTTTAGTCTTACACAGTCTTTTCTTGATAATTTGTCAACACATCTGAGGAAAATGTTGATATTCCAGACAATTTCGTTTGGCTTTCATTGTCAATATGTATTTACATTGTCTGTATAAAAGACTTAGCAGCAAAATGCTTGCCTCAGGCATTAGCTAGCTAATTTCTCAGCTTCCTAGCAACAGTGTTCCCATGACATGAACCATTTGAATAGAAAACCTACTGTGTTCACCTTCCCATGTTGAACACATAATTACTTAGTCAAATCATTAGCAGCTATTTGAAGTAGCCCCTATACTAATGCCCTCTATAGAAATGTATTCAGCTTATGGACACCTTTCATGACCTGTAGCTCATGATTGTTTCACTAATAATGCATGGCATCTTGATAAAATTACAGCATTCTGTCATGCCATTAAAGGCTCTGTAGCTGCCTAAAGCATTTTTATAATTTGCATTTTTGCTTACTCAGCAGAATTGTCATTGAGGTGTAAATATCAGGTCTCCCTTCCAATGTCCCGCCCTTCCAAATATCCTTCCATATTGTGTCCTGTATTGCTATGTTCCCAATGTCTCCCTCCCTGTTTGTTGTGGTATATATAGCTCAGTGTATTTATTTGCTCTTGTCTGGATATTGAATGGTATTTAATAGTTTGCTAGCACAGTACCATACAGTGGGGGGAGGGGGGACGAATTCAGTGTTAGTTCGCCCCAGCACTTTTGAAGTCATTCTAGATAAAAGATATTTTCAAGTCATATTTTGAAAGCTGTAAAGTGGGAGTAGTAAAACCCAGTAAATGGGTTAAAATATATATATATATATATATATATATTTTTTTTTTTTTTCAAAAAAATGGACTGAGAGAACAAAGTGGCCGCTGTAAAGCAAACCTCATTGAAGCTCAGTAGTTCAGCCCCAGTCTTTTATCTTGCAGTGATGCATAAAACCTGGTGCTGTAGTCAGAGCCTGAAGCCACTTTAGTGATGCCTGTGGACCAGCATGTTGCCTCTAGCCAGATCTGGATCACATCAGTAGCTTTCAATCTCCCAGACATGTCAAAGTACATCCTGCCAGAATAAAACTACAATCATGTGCGGTAAAAAGCTATGGCTCTGAGGCATATTTGGCATATTTGGAGAATAAAATAAATAACATATCTGTCAAACCCAGTCATCCCTTGACATGCAGCAGACTATAACAAAACTATGTGTACTACAAAATGCAGGAGGGTGATGGTATGGTATAGTATTTTTATTATCGAAAGCTCACAGATGCCATCTCTCTCCTACAGTCTCTGATCATTCCTGGGAAAAGTCCAACGAGGAAAAAGTCTGGCCCATTCAACTCTCGCAGGAGCAGTGCCATCGGCATCGAGAACATCCAGGAGGTGCAGGAGAAAAGGTAAGGTGCTCAGTGACTCAGGACCTTCAGTAGCTTGAGTCAGAAAGCAATAGCACCTGTAATGTCTCAGGTCATGTTATTACTCAGTACACTGGTGTTTGTCATGCCGTTTGTGAAAGTAAGTCATTACATGTGTACATGTACAATCACCAGCAACTTCAATAGGAAAATCATTAACCCTGTACAGTCATGCAATTATCCAGTTAGTCAATTATGTGGCAGCAGTGCAGTGAATAAAATCATGCAGATACAAGTGAAGAGCTTTAATTAATGTTCACATCAAACAGAATGGGGAGAAATATGATCTCAGTGACTCTGACTGTGGCACGGTTGTTGCTGCCAGACAGACTGGTTTGATTATTTCAGAAAAGGCTTTTCTCTTGGGATTTGCAGGCACAGCAGTCTTTAGAGTTTACACAGAATGCAATAAACAAAAAAAAATCCAGTGAGCAGCAGTACTGTGGGCAGAAATGCTTTGTTCATGAGAGAGGTCAGAGGAGAATGGCCAGACTTGTTTGAGCTGACAGGAAGGCTGCAGTGTCACAAATAACCACTGTTTACACCTGTGGTGAGCAGAAAAGCATATCAAAATGAACAAAATGCCAATCCTTGAGGTGGATGGACTCGGGGTTCAAGAACAGGAATCTGAGGCTACAGTGAGCACATGCTCACCAAAACCAGTCCCTTAAAGGTTGGAAAAACATCACCTGGTCTGTATAATTGCATGAATGAGCAGGTGTACATTTGTTCCTGTTAAATTGACCGCAGAGTGTATATTTAAATCCTTTGAACTAGATGTAGATACAAACAAAGAAAAAGGTCACTGATTGTGTGCCATCGTATTTGTGTTTGTGTGGTTACTGAAGGATTGCCGCTCTCTTGTCAGAGGACAGGACAGTGCTCTGTGTCTCTCTGCCCAGCGTCAGTCTCAGGAACGGCAGACTCATCATGGATTCCTCCAAGTAGAGACGCCGCCTTATTAACTGCAGAACTGCCTGGCCCCTTTAGATATAACATAGTGGAATAGAGTGGATAAGATTATAAGCTTTTATGCACATGATGAAATTAGTCACGTGTGTGAAATGAGCACGGGGGTGATAACATTTTCTCATTGTGTGTTTAATGATGCAGCTTAATTGACCTCTGTTATACTGTACTTGCTAAAAACATTAGTAACTCATGCACTAAGAATCTTGCACTGCTGAAATATCTGTGACGAATAAAAGAGAAGAAATGCTGCTGAAAGACACAATGCTTCCAAATAATAAGAATTCCACGGAAGAATCAGTGCACCAAGACTTTTTTTCACGGACAGTGTAAGTCTGCTTAACATAAACTTAAAGAGCTGTGTACTGTATATGTCAGTATTAGGGCTCTATTTTCATGCATAAGTGTTATAACAGATATATCACTGTCCAATTTTTGTGGTCAGAAATGAAAGCACTGATCAGAGTAGTTGAATCGCAACCCCAATGTTATTTTATTCATAACAAATAAGGACAATCAGCTTGGTGTGGTGGTAGCTAAACTCAAATTATAGTTGATACATCATCACACGCTGATTGTCATATATTCCAAGCAAGCAACAGAATATCTAATAACAGAAAACATGCTGTATGTTCATGTGAAATTTATACGTAAATTCTTATAGTCATTAAGAAAACGTCACTGCACTGAATCCCGTACTCGGTTTTTAAAAGGCATTTAAAGGAACTATTTTAATTTGGATGCTGTAGTAGCTTGTCTAACCACATCAGTTTTTAATGTATTCATTCTAACCAAAGCTTTTCTCAAGTTTTTCTGCAATGTTGCTCCCGAGAAAACCCAAAATACTTCTGCCACCTGCACCATGCCATGAAGAGGTGCCTTATTTTAGCACTTGGATTACTATCACTAAAATAGAGCTCTTTATGTGATTTATGTCAAACCTCAGAGCACAACTTTCACTCGCAGCAGCTCTTCTGGAATTCTTGTTGTTTCAGCAGATTTTGTAGTGATTCAGCATGCTTCGTTCCAAGTATAGATGTCTAATGTCTCTCATTACTAACGAGCAGCTTGATCTTCACCTGTGCCTAACTGGAGCACTACGTTCAACTTGTGTGGAAGAGAATTCTCCTGCTGCCCCCTAATGGTTAGTGTGTTTATGTGCAGCAGCAGGGAGAGTTCGCCGAGCACACAGAAGACTCCTGACAGTGGACACATATCACAGGAACCCAAGTCTGAAAACTCATCCAATCAGAGCTCACCTGAGGTCCTTGTCACTAAGAACAGGTGAGGGATATGAACTTGAAAAGATGAATATGGGATGAAACAGTAAAGCAGTAAGGTTGTGTACAGGGATTCCCAAAAGTCTTCGTACATAGGAGACTACGTATTCCAGCAGCACACTGATTGTGCCTTCATCAGTGGATGTTCGTGGACGTCAACACTTATCAGCTGGTCCACAACACTCCCACACAGTCTTTTTGAATTTGTTAATAAGTTTGGCAAGAATGTTGTGTGTAATGTGCTTGCCATGTTTTCAGTTAAAGTGCATCGCAACTTTGCGACAGTTTCTCGAACCAGCCTTGAGAATGATTTCAATACGCTCTTCTTTTGTCAAAGGCATAATTAAAGGCTATCTGAAAAAAATATGTAATATAAACTGAGTATGAAAAATTTTGGAAGACATTTTGCTAAAAAAAAAAAGTGTTAATTTCCCCTATGTATGGAAACTTTTGGGACACTCTGTAGATGTTAAAATGTGTATGTGTGTGTGTGTGTGCTTGTAGCTCAGCCATGTGCTTCAGAGCTCCTTCCATTCCTGAAGCTCATGACTTGTCACGCTCCTCCTCAAATGCGAGCAGCTTTGCCAGTGTGGTGGAGGAGAACGAGACCGAGGCCACTGAGGACTACGATACAGGCATGGTGAGTGTTTTACAATTCCCTGTTCAAAGCAGCCGACACACTCTAAATTAATCTAAATTTGATCATAGCTAGAAGTGAGTCTAAAGTACATCTCTGTAGGTATGTATAGAGTGTGTGGATACATTTGAGCGGGCTAAAAGTGTGTCATTATGTGTTTAGGAAAGTCTGTCTTCAGCAGGAACACCACACAAGCGAGACTCATTCACCTACAGCACATGGCTGGAGGACAATGTAAACAATGTCAGCACCACCAGAAGGGGAAGCTCTCCTGGTGAGTTCAAACCAGCACAAGGTGATAAGGTTTAGCCATAAATAAGAAACTTTTTACTCAAGTTTTTTTTTTTTTTTACAACAGTCTGATGTGTGTAATCAAGTCAGGTTGAGTAATTTCAAGTGTGTGAAAGCTCATTGTAGACTGTTCATGCAACAGGTACAGGCAAACCTCCCGACGGTGGTAAAGGTCATGAGCAGAACCGGACAGACATCCGCATCAGACTAGATCGACCGCTTGACCATAAGTCTACATCGGTGAGAAGCATTCTCTAATGTCTGTTCATCTAAAACATTTAAATGCAGCATTATTTAAAGCTCTATTTAAATTTATTAGGGTAAGTATAAGTATTAGACATAATTTACAGAGGAAATCTACTGTGGGGAAATCTTTCCCTTTAGTTTACAAAATGAATTTTAATGCACCCATACAGAATAAAAAAAACTTATTATAAAATATGTGAAAAATCTAACACGAGTCTAAGTAAGGAAACAGTCGTCATATTGATTCTGTCTTCACTACATTATGGTTTTCTTCATAGAGAAAAAAAAAAACAAGGCCCTGAATATACTAAGCATCTATACATAAAAATATTTATTCTCATTTAAAGTCTGCTCATAGGGCATGACTCATGACTCTACATAGTATAAGTTATACATGGTTATACATGTTTATTTCTGAGCAGTTGCTGAGGATTTTTTTTTTTTTTTTTACTTTTTGTGACATCACCAGTGACGACTTCTAGTAAAGAGGTCCACATTTAATATCGGCTTGCAATATCACACTTACATAAAGAACAGCTCAAAAGCCTAAAACAATTAAAAACATCATCATATATCATATATAGGCTTTTTAAAGTTAAAAAAAATGAAACCATTGGTTTAATGGGTACACTTACCCTATGGCTGCTTACAATTAAAACTATATTACAGGTATGTATTGTGTTTCATACTCTGAGTTGCTAGTTTTTTAGTGACTAGATCTTGGAAATGGATGTTGCATCTGCTGTAAGATAAAGACATGAAAGTAAAAAAAGAAATGTTAATCAAACACAAAAATACAGTATTTAGTGTTCCCTGTGTAACCATTGTGCTGTTTGTGCACATGTATGTGTCCTGTGCAGAACTGCTAGCCTCTCCAATCTGATCGCATCATGGATCTCCATCAACAGGTCAGGCTTCATTCAACTACTGAACTTAAACAGAGTTAATTAACACAAATTTGTAAGAGTAATCAGAGGAACTGATTTACTGTGACTGTAAAGGTAAGGTACTGTAAGATTAAATCAAGGTTTCGTAGTATGTATTGCTATAGTATGTAGGATTTTTGGTTGAGATAATGAGTCTAGAGAGAACACAAAATACTCTAATATATGATGTTTCTGAGATGCTGTGAGAATCCATATCATAACTGGTATAGATCACGTAATAAGATACACACAACAGAATTGACCTCAGTTCCCCACACTGCCTTTTAGCTAAACATCTAAATAAAGATAATCAAGTTATCTTGGCAATATCTGTCTTAGAGCCACCCTTTCCCCTACAACATCATTGCAATTTAGGCATCCTATTTAGTGAATAGAATTCAGTATGAGGCACAGCTCTGAAATCTCATTTACCGTATACGCCTATTACATGCCTCTCACAGCTGTGAGATTAGTCCATGTGGTGGAAAAGGAAGCAGCACAGCCCACATTACAAAATGTTCCAGATTGAGATAGCATTTTTCCAATATAGAGGGTGAAATTTTAATTTAAAACATCCAGCAGCTTCAAGGACAGAATTAATGTTACCTTCTAAAAAGTCTATTAAACAGTCTATCTAAAAGTGTGTTTTAATATTTATGTTTCATAATTTATTCATACCTTTGTCACTATACATCTCTCTTCACAGCTACCATTATAGCATTCCTATAAAACTCATGAGCTCGGGTTTTCACCGTGACTGCTACTGCTGCTGAAGATGATGATGAAGATGATGAAAATAGCTCCAGCCTCCACCACAGTGGCAGATGACAGGATTGTGATTATGTACATAATAGAGTGACTATGCCCTGCATCAGACTACTGATTACCTGGTGGCCCAGTGCCGGACCGAGTGAGAGAGAGAGGCAGGAATGGGGGCACAGGCTGCACGGAGAGACCTCATTTGCACTGCATCACTTTCCTTTTCATGGTGAATTTCTCATCTAGTTTCCACTCCGTCTGTTCTGTTCTATCCTGAGTACCGCTTCTAGTCCATGTAGAAAATCAAGTGGTATTTTTGCCTGTTAAGCATAGACTGCTATCTGTTTCTCATCTTGCTGAATGGCTCCTAAAGCTGTGCCATGTTGAGCTCCAAATATTCCAAAAAAGCAGCATGCAGCAGGAGCTTATTCATCAGGTAAAGCTGACTGGAATGTTTCTCAGACATTGGCATGGGCATGCTGTTTTATTTTATTTTTATTATTATTATTATTATTATTATTGTTATTGTCTGATTTTTGCCTTGGGTAATCACTACTGATACTATTGTGTTACACCTCCAGAAAAATGTACAGTCCAACATGCATTTCTATATAAAACTACTCGTCAATATCATTCCCAGTCTGTCAGCAAAATTTTAAAAAAAGACTGAGTTATATTCAGCTAGTCTATATTCTTTAAATAGAAATTGCATAAAAATGCCTTACTTAACCCTCAAACAGGTGATTCCAGCTAAGTAGCTCCAGCATTCATACAACATGATTAACTGTGTTGTTATAAACCTCATGTGTCCTGTCTATAGCTCCTTTTATTGAGTCTTGGTTATTTCTGTGCAAGGGGTGTTCACCTTAATTATATACAACACAGAAAACATTCTATACAACAGACTGTGAGTTCTTTCTGTAACATGCTCACTTGAGTATAAAATGGTGTCTTGGTTCTTTGTTATTGTGTTTGGACCCTAGATCTGTGAAGAATGCCACTTTAAGGTTTAACATCTGCCTAAAATATTCAGGCTTTCCCATTCAAATCCATGCCACTACAGAAATTATCATAAATGGTGAGAACTTTTATTACAGCTGAAACTAATGTGTTGTAAAATATATTTTTTCCAGACATAAAGATTAGATCAACTCTATATAAGCATAGGCCTAAACCTGACACTGTCTCTGAACCTCAGTAATGCCAAACTCACTGATCACGTGTCTTTATTTAAAATGTAGATATCACTGAGAATCACTGAGAAAGGATTACAGTGCATGTGGTTGCCTTACTGTAGGGAACACCGGCAATCAGGGAGGATGTGAGGTAGCTGAAGGTATAAATGTTGAGTAAATATTCAAGTATATATGTTGTTTTATATATAAAAAAAAAAAAAGAGATGAGTTTAACATTGTGTTTTATTTGTCCCAATGGCCAATGCGAGAGCAGAACTTTCAATTCATTTTTGCTGGTTACAAGCTAAAATGAGATTATGAATTAATCCAGTAAACCCTTAATCCCTTAAAATATGTAGTTATGAGAGAGATGAGTGTAAGTGTGGACCCAGTGAGGGGTCCTGGGAGTTTACGGGGAGTTTTACATACAGCTCCCTGACAGACTTTGACATCAGGCTTGCCCAATAATGCAAGTCATCACTGTGTGAATATGAAGGGCATAGAAATACTTTGAATGAAATGTATAAAAGAGAAAATATTCTGATTTTTTTTTTTTTTTTCTGAAACAAATGAATTGCCTCTATCAGCCATGCTTAGTGCTTTTGTGCCCCTCTGTGGTCAGTTCTGGTCTTTTTAAGCTAGAAGCATCCATATTGTAGTTTCCGTGCAAAAGTCAAATTAGGTAACAAAAAATCGAGCAGGAAATGTGTGCTGCTCAAAACAGGGTACAGATCAAGCAATGCTATGACTGTTAGTGTGACCTCTTCATGCTTTTGTGGGCTCATGTGTGTAAATACAGCTGTTTTGTACATAGGCCTTCTGCCCAAAAAAAAAAAAAAAAGGAATAAAGTGATTTGAGTGGAATATTTCTCTGAGATTTGACTGTCTGATTTACACATGCAATAATCTGTGTTCATCTTAACTGATTTTCTATAACAGCATGAATTATAAATAATTCTAATAATAATTTCACTGTTAGTCTTTAAAAGAGTGGTTATTTGAGATATTATAGACTTTGTCAGCTCAAACCAATCTGGCCATTCTTCTTTGATCTCTCTCATCGACAAGGCATTTCCGCCCAAAGAACTGCCGCTCACAGGACACATTTTGTTTTGTTTTTATTTGTTCACATCCCCATCTAGAGACTGTTGTGTGTGAAAATCCCAGGACATCAGCAGTTTCTGAAATACTCAAACAAGCCCATCTGGCACCAACAACAATAACACATTCAAAGTCACTGAGACCACACTTTTTCTCGAATGTTTGATGTGAACATTAACTGAAGCTCTTCAGCTGCATCTGCATGTTTTTTTTTTTTTGCCGTGCCCTGCAGCCACATGATTGGCTGACTGAGTAATTGCATGAAAGTGCAGGTGTGCAGGTGTTCCTAATAAAGCAGACAGTGAGTATAAAGCTTAAATCCTCAAAGTTTTATATGCAAGTTTACTGACTGAACACTAGAGGGAGATATTGAATGATAGAAGTGTGTATCCTACCACCTGTCATACACAACTTGTTCACCACAGTCCAGTTCCAGTTGGCTCAAGGCAAACAAGCAAATAAACTCATTCATGAATGCATGCTTTTGATAAATAAAAGGAAAGCTGAAAGTGAAAGTATGGATAACAAATGAGCAGACAGATGTTGCACATATGCAAAAGACATCCCTATTGCTCATTATTGTACAATACAGGAGCATTAAAAAGACATCCATTCAGTGTTAATGCAATACAACAAACGGTTTTAATTCATTTAAAGCATATGGCATTATTATTATTATTATTATTATTATTATTATTATTATTATTATTATTGATGGTAATAATAATAATAATAATAATAATAATAATAATAATAATAATATGGACAGTTTAAAAGATGAGACCCACCATTCTCACCCCAAAAATATAGCAACAGTATTTAAATAATTATATTAAAAACCCATAAATAATGTCATAAAGTAATATAATAATTATAAATCTAATTATAATTAGATATTAAGACAATCCACACAACCTCCCTACTGTCTTTGCCCTTTGGTGTGTAAATCTTCAGTATGGACAGACTTTTAAAAAATGATAACAGACATGTCAAGTGGTATTAATGATTAATCCTATTAAATCAGTGGGGGTGGAATAGGGACATTTTTACAAGGTGGATGATTTGTGGCACCCCTCCTCACACTGAGCCCTGGATAAGATAAAAACAAATATCAGGGTTTAATGATTAATATGAAAATGTAAGAATATCTGGAATTAGCTGGTAAAAGCAAGGTTAACAGTAAACACTCGGTATGTAATTCCACATTTTTTGCGCCTGATACACGTTCCAGAATTTAGCAACAACTTTCCTGTGCTATATATCCCCAACACATGTTTCTATAGCTAAATTCACTGCTGCTTTCATGTGTGATGTGTAGGCTTGAATCACATATGGAAGTCTTTGGCATCCAGGAAGTGTGTCTGTCTTATGAAACTCCTGTGAATCAGCTACGGCCCTAAGAAATAAATAGGTTTACACTTTATTTGCTTCTTTGTTCGTTTTTTGCCTGCATTTTATGGACTACCCGGTGAGTACATTTAATTTCAATTACAGATAAAGAGAGGGACAGAGAGAATAAGGGAGAGAGGGACAAATATATTAGGAGGGTGTTGATGTTTGTGCAAGTGGGCATCAGTCTAAAGAGACTGCAATGTGAAGCTGGTGACTTCACACTCCATAACATAATGTGATGTATAATTCACGCAGATCTTATCATCTCCCATTTAGCACTTCATTTACTGCTTGCCACCCACCTAACACACTCCTCATCACCTCACTATGCCTGGGGGTCTGATAGAGCTAATTAACCAGCTTTACGTATCCATTACCATGTTTTAAAAGCCTGCTTCTTTTTATCATAGTCTGTAAATCTCTTTTGACCAGTAAAATCATTAAATAGAGGTCAGCATCTCCATTTGAACTGATGAATAACGTCTGGCTGCCCAGCTTAAAACATTAGACATAAGCATGGACAGAGTAAATGTGCTGACTCATGGATTAAATTATTTATACATCTTAAGTATGTGCTAACACATAAAGGAAGCAATTTTCGAAAAATGGCATTTTATATGTGAGGAATAAAAAGGTTCTGATCTGTTTATAGGTACAGCATACCTGCAGCAAAATAGACAGGTATTGAAAACATCAATATATTTGCAAAGGCATTATACTCCTCTATTACTCATAAACAAAGTCAGTGGTGTGTCAGACACTTGAAACATCTCAGCTGTGTTAATTTTGAGTAAGTCAGAAAGCAAAAAACCCCTTCATGTCTGAAGATCTGTCAGTCCAGGCAGCATTGATGAAAGTCCACAATGAGTGTGAAGGAACATAGGGGCCAAACTGCTCTGCTTTATATAATAAACGATCATCAAAACATCAGTTTTCTGTTTATGAAAGAATATTTCCACTTCCACCCTTCTGGGTTACCAGCTTGCATGTTAAAGGTAGTTTTGCTGTATGAATGAGAAATGCTGAAGAACATAACACTGTAAAGATTGATGAAAACAACTCTTTTTTTCATCAAATATTTTCATTTTAGTATATCAAATTACTATACTATTGATCAACTCAACTCGAAAATCGTTTTTATCTTTTTCATGCCTCATACCATAAGTGATTTTAAGAATATTCATATAAAATGAATGTGTGTGTGTGTGTCTGTGTATATATACATATATATATATATATATATATATATATATATATATATATATATATATATATATATATATATATATATATATATATATATATA
>CM040990.1:9231777-9242261 GCA_022985145.1 Pangasius djambal | reverse complement strand
ATAAAGCAGCTTTTGTCTATTCTGTGTATGAATCCAAAACCCAGCAGACACATTCATGTGGCTACAACCACAAACAAATGCCTATTTGTCTGGATACTTCACCAGGGAAGGAATGCATAAGTACTCTGTACACTCACCAAGTTCAAGACTTGAAATGCATCCCAATAAAATATCACCAAATTGTTGCTAGAATATGTTTCTTGCCACAGATTGCCCTATCTCAGCCTCAGCTCAGTTTGTTCCATTTACAGCAATCACATTTGTTTGAAAGTGTTTGTACGTGTTTTCCTGGCTCTTGGTAATAATTGCTGATTAGGCTGCACTGATCATTATCATTATCAGACACAGCACAGAGGAAGACTTATGTTCTGCTTGCTCTTTCTGTGGGCACGGTGAGGCAGATAACTTGTTTACCACCACCCTTCCAGCACAACAGTTAAGTCTCTTGTTCACCCAACCATAAGATATGCCGTCACTTGTTTTCAGTGAACAATTACAGAGAGAAGAAAATTAATTTAAGATCTGAATCATCTGTCCATTCGTGGTTAATAAATTTTGGATGCTAACTTACGGTAATATAATTAGGTCCAAAGTTCAGAGCCTGAAAACAAATTAAGAGGTTAAAAACAACATCATATTCTTTCAGGGGGAAAAAAAAGTAGTAAAAACAGACTAAGCTGAATATAAATACAGTTAAGTGTGTAAGTTTGCGTACCCTCAGGAAAAAGTGAAGTAGACAAGAAATTTATTTTTACCAAAACTTCATTGTCACAAGTAACAAAAGTGATCAAATAGTGTATGTTACGATATTAACAGTGAAAACACTGGTTGCACTTTATATGAAGATTCCCGTAAGTGACAGTATTGAACACATTAGTTAGCCTGAACAAACCATGAACTTCAGCATTAATGCACCGTATGTACCATAAACAAAGCAATGATCACTATGTTTTTTTTAAATGAGAAACCAAACAAAAAAAGCCAAAAAATCAGCACCCACATTAACCAATCATTCTATCAATTAGTCAAACAAAACCCAAAACCAGTGTGAACCATACCTTAAGGTACATGTTTGAGGTTGTAAAATAAAAATATTCAGAACTGAGGATGAATAATATGTTGCAGTATTCACACTTGAAGACGTAGAATTCACTAAGTTATCAACATTTAGGAACATGCTGTAATATACTTTTTTGATCATTAATGTGGAATTATTATGTATTGATTAAGCATTAGCCAGTGCCGATTTAGGATTTAAACAAATGTAATTAATGCTAATGTTCATGCTTTATTAGCTAATTCAGTAAATATTATTAGTTATGAAACCTTAATGTAAAGCATAGCCAACTAATCTATATGATATTAGTATAACATATAGTATCATACATATGTCATACATATCTGTATATGTATATATCTGTACTTATCATACACATCTAGTAACTCTTACACCCACCTTTTTTCCTTTACAGCTAACTGAGTAGCCACAGTCAGTTTCATTCTCTGTACATTCTTCTTTGAATATCTGTTGTAACTGGAACAGATGTCATAGACAGCCTTCATCCAGTCATATTGTGAGTCTACAAAAGTTTGACTTCTTGCTTTAGGTTCTTTTCAAATGATTATTCATTAGCTTTCATTATTTGTTTTGGATTGTTACAGGATATAATCACTTCTTTTTTTTTTTTTTTAACTTTATGGAATTCTATTTATTTGTAAATAAACTGTTTTGTTTTATTTGTTAAGGAAACATGGAGTACAAACTTTTGCACTCGTCTGTAGCATTACGGGTTCATGGTTCTTAAGTTATATTACATCTATATTACACCTAAAGCAATCTCAAAATGGCTTTGCTGACTGAGGATTAACCTTCAGTGACATGGTTGTGATGACTGTGTCATATAAGGGAGGAATGTAAATCAGAAATAAAATATCAAACTGACAAACCCTTGTGACTGAGTAGATTAGATTTTATGTAAGGACGATGACGAAAAACTGTTTCTGACTCAGGATGGCTGTCTCCTGCCCAGTCTCATGTGGGTTACTGTAGGACAGTTGTAAATATGACAGCAGCTATCTAGTGGCAAAGAGACCTCTGAAACCTTACACAGCGTGCCTTTCCCTTAATGCTGCTTATTAACTTGATTGAATTAGTCTGGGATTGCTCAAGAATTATTTGCTTAGTGTTTTCTCCTATCTGTGATCTTTGATCAGAAAAAACTCAAAGTATGTCGCCGAGGGCAATAATGCTTTTTCCCCTCCATTTCATCCCAAAAATGAAGGCAAGTTTCACATATATTTAGGAAATTTCATTCCATGAAGGGCACATTTTTTCTAAATGATTCTTCTTTAATGGCTCATTTTCAACATGGCATTGCTTTCTTGTAGTTAATAGAAAAGGATTTTTGAGTTCACTGAACATGAAAAATTTCAAGCAGCCCAGCTTATCTAATATCCGAGGGCTTTTTGGCTTTTTTGTCTTTGAGCAGTATTAAAATTACCTGTAATCAAGGAAAATCTCATTACTCATAGGATTATCATTAACTGTACTCAAAAACATGATATTATGAGACTTAGGACAACAAGAGACATAGGAATTCTAGCATGATCATATCTTTAATATCTACTTTATGTAAAGAACATTGAGCAATGAGAATATGGATTGAACTATAGCTATTTTCCTACACACCATTAGAGATACATAACAGGAAAACAGTTAATAATCCACCCTACTAAACATATTATGGCTTGTAACCCCCACAGGTGCAATTTTCACCACAGTTCAGTTATGCTGCTTGTAAACACAATCCTCAACACCAAGTAACCCCTTACAGCTCTGTCACCTTAACAGCAGACATGGTTTATGATGCCTGTCTGTGCTGATTGAATTTTATTGACACACACAAGTTGTGATAAATAGTTTTCACATTAACAGACCACAGCTCCTTTCTAGGGCTACAGCCATTTTATCCTGTATTTGAACCTTTTCTCCATTTGCTTTTCATTTCACATCTAAGCATTCAAAAAAATTTTAACAACCTCTAGTTCTGCTTTAAGACAAACACATGTTGGAAATTCTTGTGATTTTTTTTTTTCTCCATAGATGGCATCACAGTTTATCCACATACTTGTGCCCAGAGCCAGTGAGGTATTGTCTAAGGGTTTAAAATTAGCATGATGTCTTCAGGTCATCAGCTTGGCCTAGCTGGTATGTATGAGGTTTGTGAAATCAACACAGGTATTGCTAGAACTGATCTGAGCTAGAACTGGCTTGTAGGAAATTAACGAATACCAACATTTGGAAGGATTTTACATGGTTTGTTATTTGTTTGTTTGTTTGTTTGTTTGTTTGTTTGTTTGAGAAGAGAAGAGAAGAGAAGAGAAGAGAAGAGAAGAGAAGAGAAGAGAAGAGAAAGAGGACACACTGTGGCTTAACTTCTTAGTAGTTGTTAAGATTAAAATAGATTTGTGTGAATTTAGGTGAATTGAACACTGAAGGTGAATTTAGAACACTGTATTTTAAACTTATGTTTAATACCACAGGTGAACGCTCTCTCTCTCTCTCTCTCTCTCTCTCATTATAGCCTATAATCCGAGTTAACATTTTTCTATCTTTCAAAGTAAATAAATGAGTATTAATACTTGGCATGGCATTATTTAACAGAATGACTTAACAAGATGTTAACTATTGCCATTTTCATATATGACTTAGCTGGCTGTTAATGAATACACATCATTATTTCCTAAGTACTAGCACATGTATTAAATCGTCATTATGAAAGCATTAGTTAAGTATTTATATATGATTATGTGTAGACTTTACAGATAAGTATGGCATTTACAAACAGTAAAGACTATTACATAGTAACTAATAGTATCATTAACAAAAGAACTATTAGGCTAGTATTATGTTGCTAAAATAAGGACTAAGTGTGGAACCAGCCATGGTGTCTTGGAGTTTTGGAAGTTAAATATATACATTAATCCTGAAGTTCTCAAACATTTTGTAGCCAGGGACCCCCTTAACTGTAGCATAATTTCTTTAGCATAATTTCAATGTATACAATAATATTTTGTCTATTTATATGAGTTATAGAGCTTTCTTTGCTTGAACACATTGGGTCCAAATTGACATTTTTTATAGTAATACTTGTTTTGAGTGTGAATGAAACCCTTTTCAAATAACCATTCAAACAGGTTAATAACTATAAGAAGTTAATATTAAATATAATAATTCTGACAATGGTGGATTGTGATTTTCACTGCCGTAACTAAAATGTAAATAACTAAATCAATAAATCACCAGACCCCACTTTGAGAACACCTGCACTAATCTGTTTTTACATTAAACCTGTGTGCCGCATTCCTCAAGTGTGGAAGATCAAAGTAAGCAGTTATATTTCCCTGATAGTTTTATTTCATAGTAAGATTATCTGAGATCTGAGATCACCTATTATTATTGGTTTATGGTGAGATGAGGTGGAGCTCTGAGTTAGACTGTCCCTGCCTAAGAACCCCATGTTCAAGGTAATCAACATAGGCCAATAATATTAGATAACTTTAGGTTTTCAGTACAAAGTTCAATAAATATAAATCCTGGCCAAATGGGGAGTACATTAGCAACAGGCTAGATACAGATGTGGAGATTGGCACATCTACACAGGCACTTTCAGAATTCTAGACAAGGGTAGTTAGTGGTATTAACATGTTATCTAGCTCATATGTTCACATAGCTCATAATGTTACTGCACCTAAGCAGATTGTATAATGACTTTGACATAAGATTCTGTTGTTTCTTTGAACAAGAGCTCTTAGGCAGAGATTGTCTGGTTCAATGTTTTGGTTTATAGACAAATGCCATAGTCATGAGTACATTAAAGGAAGCCACCTGCATACTGTTATCATTACGTTACTCACACATTCATCTTTCTGCATGTACAAGGGTCTCACTCCCACCGTCTGTAGATATCCTTTCTATTCTCATTGTTCAGCTGTAAATCAAGAGTTTGGCAAGCTCTTAAGCAATCACACTCAAAAGCTTGAGGGCTCTAATTGGGCTCAGATTACATCAGAGATAAGGTCTAGACCATGAAATCTGAAAAAAATTCATCCTTCCACTCCTTAAACAGAGATCTGCAGACTGATAAATTCTCCATCTGTAGTCTATTTCGAGTTTATAGGCCCTGCTGCTTCATCAAAATTGTAGTGCTAAACTAGTTCCACACCAATAAGCTGTGCTGTGCATCATTCAGTGTGAGCATATTTTCAGATTCTGCTGGCCATTATGGTCTGTCATGAATGGTCCGATTTCAATATGACATCCAGACAGCTAATTGTCTCAGCATGCAGTCCATCTTTCCAGCAAAGCCTGAGGTCTGCCTTGTCCTCCCTCACCTCCAGCATCCCAGAACCCAGGAAATGCCCCTGAACTAGCCACACATGCCCAGCCAGGCTAGCGACAAATAATCCAGCTTGCCCGTTCCCTAGCGTCTCTAGCTGTGCCCGTCTTCCACAGCTGATCAGCACAGCTAAATTACCGTGTGTGGTCAAGGCTATGAAAAAAGCAAGGAAAAAAGAAAACAGCGTGTTGTGGTGTCTGGCTGGGGGCTTGTGATGTCTAGCCAACAGGGAGAGCTGTGAACCACAGAGGCCTGCGAATAATTTCTCCACAGGAAGTGGCCTGCTCACATGAGCTCCCGGCACTGGGCGCTCCCTCATGTTCTCGCCCACATGGCTTTAATCATTGTTCACAAACACAGACCAAAGGACACTTAAAATCTGCTTGTGACAAGCATTCCTATGGGATATTCTCAGTCCATGCCTGAAACGCTTTCCTTGAACAATGGAATAAAATGCGGAAAATGGTGAGCCCTCTCTGCAGGGGTTAGGGGGTATATGAGGACATTAATGGTGTGGCACGGACATGGTTGCCTGTCTTGCCAACTGTGCTTAGTTATATACAGTTGATATCAGTCATGAATGTGTTGTAAATGTGTATCAAATGTAACTAGATCTTCCCGTTATTCCTGTAGCCCTGTGCAGTATGACATAATTCACGTTGTTACAAAGAACAGTGATTCATACACTCACCTTTGTACATAAGGGTGGTACAGACATATGACTACACTAGGGTGTAGTATGAACTACAGCATATAAATGCTTTGTATTTTAAGAACACAGAAATACATTTTGTAGTGGGGCATAGGCCTTAGTAGTGCAACTTTAGTTTAGAATGGTGGGGAATAGTCATGTCATGTCAGGCAGGTCATGATATTAGAAGGGAGGGTTAAATGTCTATCAGTATCTATGAAAAGCTTGACTATTAGGGTTGAGCAATGCATTAAATGACAAGGTGGGATAATAAGATGATGTGGCACAAACTATCACACACCCACACACAGACTTAGACAGATAGGCAGCTGCATTCATGACATAATTTCCGTAATGCTCTTCTGGGTTCATGCCGTGTTTCCTCCGAATACCCAACATGGTAAATCGAAAAGTTGTAACCCTTTCCTTCAAACCGAAACGCATAAAACTTCTGTCCTTTTTTGTTTAATTTGTACTTTAATTGGACAATGTGTGTTTAGTCTATCTACTTATAGTTTCTCCTCCAAAGGGATTTTGGGGAAAATGATGGATGATAGAGTAAATAATCCACCTCATTCATATTAGTTACACCTACGACTGTATTTCCCATGCACCTGATGATGTGATACAGATGTGTCAGTGAAGCAGGCTAAAACTATGCACAAATGCACACACAATCCAGAGGGAGTTTTAGTCGGACACGACTGTCACTGATAGGCTGCATCAATCTACAGCCTGGGCTAAAAATAAATCAGCTCCAGCCTTGCTTCTTTATACCATTCTATAGATTTGAACTAGCCCAAATATTAGTCTACAGTCATATTTATTCTACTATATTATAGCTTCAGAAGTTCTTTTTGTTGACAAGTTTCAAGTAGAAATTAATATTTTATTAATGATAATCTAAAACTAAACATGAAAAAAAAATCCCATAATGATCCACTGATGCGTAAAAGCACGTTGCATAAAACGTTTAACCATCGTCTGTCTAGATTCTCTCTGCACTTGCACCAGACAGACAGTTATATTTAGGCACAAAGAAAACCACAGCGTTTGACCTGAAACTCCAATATGGGGAAGAGGTACTGATGATGTAATCAGACTGCTGCATTACTGTACTTGAGTCAGTCTCAGTGTTTTAATGATCCAGATGAAGGCCATGCAGGAGTTTCAGCAGTCTGGACCACAACCTCCCCACCTGCCTGAGCCACCCTGACCCCAGCTACACCCTAAGCCCTCCTCCGCTTTTACACATGATGGAGGACTGAAGTAATTACTGTTGCTCACTATAATGAATTGACTGCCTAATTAAACAGGACACCTAAACAAACTGGGTCTTCATTCGTCAGTCTAGTTTGCCATTTTTCCGCTTTCAAATAGCCTTTGGCAGCCATTTGCAGCAATTACACTCTTTTCCATGACTGGCCTCGGTTACTCCTCAGAAGTGCACCTCCTGTCCTCCTGCCCTCTCCTGGGTGGTACGCCATTGATGCCCTCAAGTTGGGCACACATATGGACAAAATTATCCCCCACACTTGTGCAAGCTGGTAAAGGAGTTTAAATTGTACACAGAGCACATTGTCTGTCTATAGAGAGCTTTAAAAGAGGAAAACAAATGAGGAACTTAAAGTAATTGCACACATTCCATATGCAATAAAATACGATAAGTTATTCACAGAGATAAGGTATTCACTCATATAAGACGTGCAAAGTCGCCATATTACTCCATTGACACACAATATTTACACTTGTAAATAATTTATTCTTACAAGCTTGCATGTTTACAATTGAGTGAAAAGGTTTGCACGCTCCTTGGTTCCTGGGTAAAAATATGAAAAATGTTCCACTATTTTATAGTTTATCTACAAAGCAAAATTCCGTGTTGTTTTCCTACTGACAGTTCGTATTATAGCATTGTCCAGATTATAGCACTTGAGTTTAGATCAGTAATTATCTTCATTAACAGGCTCAAAAGTTGACATGCTGTAATTAACTTACGTTAATTTGCCTACGGTGGCTAATGACTTAAAATAGTCACATATTTTCTATGCTGAGTCTTATTAAGGCTCAAACTTTCAGTTATAGCAGGCAGTTAGAGCATGAAAACAGCTATAACAAAACCTAAGACATAAGATATGACTCTTCAAAGAGAACAAAAAGATATCGGAGTGTTCAGGGATAATATTAACAATTATTATTAAAAACGGCTAGTCAGATTTGAAAAAGAAAATCCAGTAAGTCTAATAAAAGTCCAGATTTATATCTCTTTCAGAAATGGCAATTTTGTTGTTTCATGATTAATATCTTAATTAATTGTGAAACAATTTTTGCTAATTGTGATAATCCGTAAAGCCTAGCTTGCATTAAATGTCTTGTTGGTTTCATCATGCCATAATAAACTGCACTTAACTGTATGAACCCTAAGCTTCATAGAACAGGTGCCATGCTGATGATGTATTTGCTGGAAAAGTAATAAATGGCCAGTGTTACAGCCTCTTAAACCCCCTTTCACCTACTGTGCATTTACGAGGCTAAATTACACTCTGCTTTTATTTATGGCTGAAATGTTCTTAAAAATGTTTATGGTATATTGTGCATAGCGTAATACAGTGGAATAACACTGGAGCCAAGTGGAGCATTCTACTTTTTTCTATAAGCCAAAATAAATGTCACTAATACTTAACAGAATACAGCAAACCGGTGGTTCTGTCATTAGAGGCTGTGAAAGTTCAAACTAAAGCGGCCGTGTTTTTGGTTTTGGAAAGCATGCTGCGGATGAATTTGGTACATTGTGCAAAGAATTATATTTCTGCTCCATTCTGTGTGCCAAGTGTCTTAAGAGGATTAGTCTTTAGGTCATAGGTTTGGAGCAGCTAATTTACCACGGGTTCCTGGACAGCCTGTTGTTGGACATGGGGGAGAAAGAGAGATAGTGGTGAGACCCTGCTGACATGTGAGTCTTTGCTTCCCTTCTGGCACTAGACACAGAGTGCTGTTAAAAAAACCTGACTCCTTGCTTCCAGCACAGCCATGGGGATCCACACCGCCCTGCCTCTCCCACGCAAATCCAACTCTGCCATTCCTGCACTTTTTACATACTCATGTCTGACAAAAATACACCAATCCTCACTCTTAGACTCATTTGTAACTCCAGTTGGCAGAATCACTGCCCTATACAATAGTCATACCACAAATTATAGGTTACACTGTATATTTAAAGTCTTGCATGTGAATGTATTACACATATATGCAGGAGCATGGAAAGTGACACATACACACATTTTCATGAAATCAGAAATGTCTGATCTTGCCGTATCCCTTACTTGCAAAATCTAGGAGATTCTCCTGTTTCATACACGATCACAGCAAACTAAGAGAAGTATCTTTTGTCACTTTGCCCAGATAAGCACACACAGAGAAAAAAAATCCTGCTGGACATTTATCAGTCTGAGCTTAGCAGGATGAGTCTGTTGAAATATGGTCTACAGTAATTCCCGTTTTATCCTGTGTAACATCTTAGACAAAATACTCTCCGAACCTGACTATAATGTGTCGTCTAGACAGCAAAGACAGGCGATAATCTGACCAAACCCAGGCATGTGCAGTGCAGGAAAAGTGTTTCAGACAGACTTCTCTCATCTGGCCCACGGCAGCCGTAGACAAATTCTGGAGGTGAGGTGAGCACTCTGGATTTCCCCCCAGTTTCCAGCAGGATTCTGTTTATATGCCGTGGTTATGGGAAAATTACCAAAGAGGACATATTCTCTACAAAAAAGCTTTACTGTTAAACTTTTAAACAGGGTACCATGTCAGTTCAGGTTTTATTCACAGGAAGCAATCAAATTTTATTATATGAACTGAAGTAGGTTCAATAACAACTTTCAATTTCCATACTTTTTATCCTTATTTACAATACAAACTTGAGATGTTTGCATTACAAGAGCACAAGGGCATATAAATATAACGGACAAATCAAGATGTTGGAGGAAGTTGTCCCAACTGGGTATAATGATGAGTTTTAAGAGCTCAAGCCTGCAGACAGATCTCCTTGTTCAGGACAAAGAGGTCCAAAAGGCTAGCCAATAACACAGAATGTGATTCAAGAGTGCCGACATGCCAAGAGAAAGTCAAACACCCATCCTAACCTTAAACTCATCACTCTGACCCCAATGAACCTCATCAGTGTTCCATTAAATGTTCAGTAAATCTGTTTATTAGGTTCTGTTATTACTTTTGCTGTGTTGCTCTAATACTTTTGTTAATTATGTTTAGCTTAAAACAATATATACTCGTATACCATTATGATAATATTCATTCCAATAAAGCTACAGAGAACATATTGTCTATTCTAAAACCATGGAGGACAGTCAGTATTTTATTTTTATTTTTTTTCG
>CM040990.1:9218537-9231677 GCA_022985145.1 Pangasius djambal | reverse complement strand
GACTGCAATCAAAAACAGAAGGTAAAATCAACATAGGCCCAAGAGGATCCAAAAGAGGATACAAAACAGGTTGGGGAGCCAAAGTGTGGACATACACGTTAGAAAATATTCACATCACATCACATCACATCAAGAAAGGGAGCTGAACATTTCTGAAATGGTATTGCTTTGATTTTTGTACGATTGTATATCATGACTTACATTATTTCACCATTATTACATTATTTTTGTAACTTTGTGATCATAAAGGAACCTAAGGGTATAAAAACTTTTGCACTGTACTCTTTTTTTAAATTAAAAATTTTACTGAGCACCTTGCATAAAATTTGTTTGCATCTGAATTCCCATGCTGCTGTGCATGGTGTCCTGCTCCTGTCTATGGTTCCTATGTCCTTTGCTTTTGCTCCGGCATGCTATCCATCCTCTTTCATTTTGGTTATATATACACACGCTATATGGACGCTTGACCATCACACCCGTATATGGACTATGCTGTAAAATTACAATTTCCCTTCACTGGAACTAAGGAGTCTAACGCTGTTCCAGCACGACAATGCCCCTGCGTACAAAGCGAGCTCCATGAAGTCATGGTTTGCCACGGTCGGAGTGGAAGAAGTAGAGTACCCTTCACAGAGCCCTGACCTCAAACCCACTGAACACCTTTGGGATGAACTGGTACTCCAACTGTGCCCCAAGCCTCCTCATAGACAACAGTGCCTGACCTCACTAAAGCTCTAGTGGCTGAATGAGCACAAATCCCCACAGCCACATTCCAAAATTTAGCATAAATCCTTCCCAGAAGAGTGAAGGTTATAACAGCAAAGGGGGACTGAATCTGGAATGGTCATAGAGTGTGATGGTAAAGTGTCCACAAACTTTTGGCCATGTAGTGTATAATAATAATAATAATAATAATAATAATTATTATTATTATTATTATACCAGTCATGCATGGAACCAGCAAAAATGTATCTTTAACCTGTTATCTGTGTAAAACAAAATCCCCAACTGGACCAGTGATTAAAGAAAACCAAAAAATCTTGTCATCCTAGTATTACACAGATCTCTCGCTCAAAGCTTACAGCACGAACAGAACCTAATAACCAGAGCTAATAGTAGCCAAGACACATGATGGATATGTGGTGTCAAAACTCTTTTTTTTTTTTTTTTTTCCGTGCCTGCAGACACCCAAACACGGATTGCCATTATAGGAGCAATAAGGTGTTGACACTGTGGTTTTGTGAAACATCAGTACACTTAGTGAAGCCCCACATGGAGCAATTCCTTACAAAAGCTTTTAATTTGAGGTGGTCAGACACCACGACTGGACTGAACCAGACTGTAGCACTCAGTGTTGTCATATTATTGCATATAATTTACACCCACTATAGAACAACAAAGTGTACATGTGAATTTACTAGCCTCTATTGGGAATAAGCCTTCTGGAAGCTGATGACCCTTTCATGCTCCCCTCTGGACTACTGAATTCTGGGTAACTTATTACCCTTCATCCGTACACTGCATTCCCCGCCAGCAGTTCCAGGTCGGTTGTGGCATTATGTCTACAGCTGGGACAGCCTGTTCACACAAACCTTTCCCACATTCCCACTCTCTTGTGCTTTTAGATCTCAATCAGGGCACATAGATCATTGTTGGCAGTACAATTTTTAAAAAAAAAAATTTAAAAAAAAAGAGAGGCGGGAAAGAAAAGCTCTCCTGCCAGTTTCTGTGCAGAAATTTTCTGATACGCCTCATTCCCTGTTTCTCAGCACCTTGAAGTGGTTAATGCTTGTTATTGTTTTGTATCCTTGACCCCTCTTGAGTTCCTAAAGCTTTTACATTAAGAACATTCATGTTATTTACAGCTGGAAGCAATATTGACTTAGCATTTTATTCCTTCACGTTCAAACTATCTACTGGAAATCTACATGTGCTTTTCTTGCTTGTTTTCCTGCAAGTCATTTACATTTGCTCCTGGAGGTCTTCTTGCTCAGATGACCAATAATATATTTACACACACGACCACAGTACCCATGACATTAGTGTCTGAAATAGCACCTCCGGTGTTCAGTCACAGCAAGCCCTTAAAAAGGATGTCATATTGCTCTGCCATCATGCTTACTTGTCAGGTCAGGGAGCTAAACTTAGCTGGGCGGCCAGAGTATATTTTCCTGCAGTGCTCTCACTGCAGTGATCTTATGAGTCCATCTTTACTTCCTTTAGACAATATTAACATTAGATTATACACTCTAGCCCATACTATGACTTTTGTAGCAATAAGCTGCTAAGAGAGTTAACAAATGGATAGTTTTTAACAGTAACTGCGCACTTCCTGTGTACTTGTGCTTTAGGGTTTTGACTCGCACTCTTTTTATGGCTGTGCAATGGAATGGTAAAAGCCAGAAGTGTGTTTAAACAAAACAGCGTTCCATAGTGCACTGGGGCAGATTCATTCTTCATGATGTGTGTGAGGCCCAGGGAAGACCACATGTAAGGCAGCTCAGCTAGGTATGTCTTTGTACAAACATTTACAAGCTTATTCAGCTTGTTGTACAGTGCAACTCGGTAACTGCTGGTTGGGAGGCTGCTTTTGACCCAGACGTTTTTTTCATCTGAATGTAAACAAGATTTGATTTCTTCTCAGCAGACTAAACAGGAGACAGTTACAGTGTTAGCATCGTTCGACAGCTTTCTATACAACATTCCTCTGTGTTTTTGCTTATTGAAAATGCTGTAGAAAGATGTTGTGTTTGGGTGTGCTATAGGAACTAAACACATCTAGATGGATCAGTTACACAGAGCTGAATCAGGGACAGTGTGAACAAGTCCGCTGGAGAGCCAGGTGTGTATACAAACGATTTTGCACTGACGACAGATTAACGGATGGAGTTAACTAAGCTCCGCTGACAAAACATTAGTGTCATTTCTTTCCTAACACCTCGTTCCACTTCCCTACACCTTAATAACAGTGCTAATCCTGAAAGGTAGTCCATGTTTGACACCATAGTAACAAGTGAAACAAAATTTTGTAAACCCCAGCCTGACAGATACTTTAGGTTTCATAAAGAAATAGAATGTCTGGTCTCCCTACTATTAGACATATTTTTCACTTAAAGCTTGCCACATGGACAGTGTGTAATTACTGGAGCCAAACGTAATCTACTGGACAACAATTACCCAAGAGACATGATGGATAGGTGACAAACACTGGATTTTTTGTGCTTGTAGACACCCAAACATAGATTGCCATTATAGGAGCAATAAGGTGTTGACACCGTGGTCAGACAAGAAAAATTGAAAAATTCTTACGCCTAATACTCCCAGTGGAAGCCCACTCTTCCACTGACTGGACAAGCAGTTCACTAGAATTCATGGTGCCTATGTTGGCCCCACAAGTTTTCTCTAGTTTTGAGGTCTGGTAAAATTAGTAAATGTGTCTCAGTGTTCCATCACGTTCATCGAACAACATGGACCCTAGCGCAGTCATCCTGGAAGATGAGGGGGGTCTGTGTCCTTTACATTCCTCCACATGCCCAACCGACTCACAATGTACAAAAATGCACTGCTATTGCTGGACACTGCAAATTTGTTGCTCATATTGAAGTCCTGTTCACTGATGCTGGTTCTTACTGTGGAAAAAAATGCAATGGTTTCTCAAAGTAATAACTGCATGCACAAACAGTGGAGGAGGAAGAAATTGACATCCAACCTGTGCCAGGTTACAGGCTATATTTGCTCCCATGAATTACTTTTTTTTTTTCTTTTTTTAAAGGAATCTTCAAAATCTCACAGTGATCACCCACACAAACTCTGGAAAGGATACTTTTGGGACCTTTGGGAGAGAAACTTGAGATGTAAGCCTTCGATTAAAGGAACAAAACACAGACTGTAGGCCAGCTGCAAAAGCAAAATCTCGGCTCTGCCGCATTTGTCTTTACCACCATCATAGCACATAGTGAGACACAGGGCACTTCATAAAACCTTTTATTGTTACAGAAGAGTGCAACTGGGGGCTCTGGCTCAAAGCCCTATTTTAGGGTTTCAGCTGTTCATTTATTTCTGATGAACTGCATCAGACAGTAACATGCCATATGTTTTAAACGGCTATACAAAGTCAAAACATTTATACCAGAGACATAATACATTTTTTCCACACAAATAAGCAGTTCACCTGTCCACTTAAGTCTTAACAGCTAGGTTCAGTCTAGAATAGACACAATAAGAAGTACTTTCTCCTCAAAGTGTGTGCAGATGCTCCTGGCCTTCAGCATTCTGGGAGAATAGCACAGGCAGGAATGTACTGTTCCAGACACCCAAACAGTGCAGTGTTCCCGCCAAGCTGCATACTTGAGATGAGTGACTTCATACCGAGGCAGCAGCACGCACTGTGTATGCAAAACACACAGCCATGGCAACCAAAGTGACGTCAGGAACATGATATGAACTCCTCTCCATGACCCGCAGCATTTCATTTGCCTTAAGAGTCAGGAGTGAGCTCACCGTAAGCGCTCCATTACATCAGAGCAGCCGCAAAGCAAGCGCAAACCAATCAAATGTCACGGTGTGACCGGGTAGAGCGCCGCTGCCCTGTTCCTCTTACAAGGCTTCTGAAATGTTATGTCTAGAGATAAAGTTTCCGCTACGTGTGTGTGAGAAGTGGACGAAATGTTTAGAGACAAGCTCAAGTACAAAGAACGAGTGTTAAGATAGTGGCTTTTCAGCAGAGGAATAAGACTTCAGGAAGGAAACAGGCACTGGCTGTTAAAACTGCTACCAATCTGAACCGACACAAATCTAGTAATAGGCAGTGAGAGATGGGAGGCCTAAAATCTAATATGCATCAAAGTTTGACAATAAAATTATTAAGGTTGAGCAATGCATTACATCATGGGGTCTCATCAATGGTATAATAAGAATGATGTGAAGCAAACTATTACACACACACACACACACACACACACATTCGTAAAGACAGATAGGCAGTAACACTAAACTTATGGTTCTATTGTCTGTCCTTTTGTGTAATTTGTGGACAATGTGGGCTTAGACTATCTACTTTTAGTTTCTCCTGTCTCAATCACTGCTGATGACGTTATGCAGCCCATGCGTCAGAGAAGCCAGCTGGAAAAAAAAAAAAAATTTTAATCCAAATTTAGGGAGGGTTTCACTCTGTGTAATCATCTAACCTAATCGACCGACACTGACAAGCTGCATGAATCTACAGTCTGGGCTACAAAAGATAAATAAATAAATAAAAATAAAAATCAGCCCCACCCTTGCTTCTTCATACCATTCTGTGTATTTTTCTTAAGACCATTGGTCGTGGTGCACTTAGTTGAACAAAAGTCCAAAATAGTCTACTTTTTTGTTAACAGTAAATAACTTGTCACGGACACCAAAAATTAAACATTATATTGAGGTCTTTTTATATTTGAAGGACAGAGGTGGCTTTGCCTTGCTAACTAACTTGGTGTCTGGTATCGGTGATTGTTGCTCATAATTTGTACTTTCCTGTAGCATCACTAATGCAGTGATCTGTTCCAAATGTAGTCTATCGTAAAAAATTAAAACAGATTTAAGCTAACTAAACTTTACACCTATTTCTATAACCAGCTCTCTCTCAAGACTTATAATCTTCATTTAAAAAAAACTGAGGCACAAAATCATGTTGGCCTTCCACTGATTTTTCATGTATGCTTCAACAAAAATAAATGAAATTTAAAGCCAAAAAAATAAAAATACATAGAGAAAAGACTCATTCATAATAAACTTTATTAGATGGTCAACATTATCTACAACACGTAATACAAAGAGGATGGTGGTCTGCAGGCAGGAAGGACACAAGAACAGAAAGCTGAACATCACCCAGCAAGCTGGATGCCAGACAGGAAACTACATTTGCACATCTAAAACGAGATTATGCAGTAAACTGAGAATGGGCTGGGCAAAGAAACTTGAACGTTTCCTCATCAGTATATCAAATTTTCCCCCATCGACACCAGGGGAGTCAATGGTTAGCACATGGGCAAGGCACGGTACAGTAGTGTCACAACATATGCACTTTTAACTCGCACTTCCAGGCCATTACCCCTTATTCTCAGCACTGACTCAGATTAAAAACAGCATTTTCCACAAAGATGCCAAAATTAAAGGTTGGGTGCAACTACAAAGAAAGTGAATGGAAGGTAAATATTAAAAGAAAAAGAACCAACAGCCAAACAGCCTGCTGCTTTTACTATTGTTCGTGAATGTTGCAGAGTTTCACAGTGATGCCATCCTGCTTCTCATTTAAAATCATGGCTCTTTCTCTAAGCTCAAAGTTCCCACGTGCAGGCACTTCAGATATTACAGTGTTAACTGAGGAAAGGACATGTTGGCTGTAGGAGCAGCGAGGCAGGCTATTAGAACATGCTAGCTGTGTAATGTCATGCAAGTGCTAGCCTTTCAACCTCCATTATACACACAGAGGTCAAATCCCGTTTCCCCAAGCCAGACAGCTAGGGCTGCTACAGCTAACACCAGGCTATTTTTAACCTGCCAAGAGGAAAGGGGGAAAGCCACTGCCACGCACTCAGTCTGCTACAATGAGTCAACTTGTATTTGCATCCTGCTAAAAAAGAGCCCTCTGTCTTGAACCTCACATTCAGTCGCATCTCTCCTGCCAATCCTGAGAGGGAAAGAAATGAATAGGAGATTAAAAACTTTAAAAACATCTCTATAAATTCATGCTAAAACAGGTTTGCAGGTACATCACTGATGCCCAAGTATACCAATTACAATTCAACATCCAGCATTCAAAAAGCTAAACCTGTCACATGTCTCCATGTAGTTCTAATTAAAAAGTCTGAGGAATGGCGGAAAAAGGAAACTACAAAAAAGAGGCAACCATCATGGCAAACAGCTGATGTTTCAAACTCGTTGCACTTTTCCATCCAGCCATGCAGACACATTCTTTTCTGGGACAGCTCGTGTCACAGGGTTCAGTGCGTCTCCCATTGTGTATTCAGTATATGACATGACTGAAGCAAGCCACAAATGTGAGACCAAGGTGTCCTTGGTGTAAAAACAAAAGTCCCAAAGTACCAAAATCCAAAGTGAGGAGAAAAAGCAATTAAGAAATCGAGTCTGTCAGGGAAAAAAAAACAAAAAAACAAAACGCATCCCAGAGAGAATAGCCGCTCCGCCTTACAATAAGTAAAGGCACTCCTATTATCATTGATAGAGCAGGTAGTTCTTGAGAGAGGCAGGTAAAGGAAGTCCATGTATTTCAGTCAGTCGTTCCCGGCCCAATGCTAATCTCACTGAACGTCTGCACAGGTCCATGAGAGGCAGGGGCTCAGCTGCAGGAACAAACAAACAAACAAAAAAAAAAAAAAACAAATGTTACAAGCCAAACACAAAACCCACACACATTCAAAATAAGAACAAATTCCCCCAAAATAAGGCTTTCAGTCTGTTTCCGCGACATCATCTGTGTTTCATCTTGGTTCTCACTGTACCACCTGCTACACAGCGCTTACTTCATAACCTCACAAACTGCACTCTAGAGAGGGAAACATTATATATAAGCAGCAGCACGTTTAGGCTTTTGTCCAATTCACTCGGCGCTGAAGGAAACACATTATAAAATGCTATGACACAGGGCCCGGATCCTCTGTAAGCCAAGGCCGGTGACTCCAGAGGCTGAGTAATGCACTGGCTGTGCTCTCACAGCCAGCTAATCTCATGGGAGAGGACGAAAAACACACGAACACCTGCATCCTGAGCTGATGTGGCACATTAAGGCTGCATTAAAAGCATCTTCCTGAAGTCAGGCCATCATTAAAAATGTTCCTACACCATGTCGAATCACTTGATCCCCTGAAGGGAGGCCCTTTAAGAGCCTTTTCACCGTCTGAGGATGCACAAAGCACCAGTGGGATGACGGATATAGGTTTGATTAGACAGGACGCAATTGGTGGTCAGGAGACCGTTTCCTTTGAAAAACAGGGTGTTTACTGGAGAGTGCTGAGAACTGGCTAGACTGCTCGTACTCAGCTGTGTCTCCCACATTATTGGACCACACTGCGATGACCTCATTCAAATATCAGAGCAAAGCTTGACTGAGCATGAGGGTTTTTTTTTTTTTTGGTACCACTTCAAAAAGACATTTAGTGAAAAACTAAGCACCATATTAGTAATCACAATAGTTAATTCAATCATATTCAAATTCGAACTTGACCCTAAATTTGAAGGTTATGTTATTACAATCAATAAAACAAAGTATATAAAGTTCTAGCTAAAGTCAGGCTGTGGGACTTGACAGACAGATACACACTCGATAAAACGTTGACTTATCAACTAATTCAGAAGTCATAATGACTGAATGTTTTTTTGGTAGCCAGGCATGTTTTTACCAGTTCAGTTAACTTCACCAGATCAAGAGGTTAAGTAACCGCTAAAGCACTGAAGACGCAAGCACGGTGCATGCTGCTTTATTACTGGTGCTAATTCCCCAGATACATCACAGCTTCGATTTGAGGGCTTCCACTCTGGTTAATCCAAGATGGCGGCACCACTGTACATTTACAGGGCCTCATTACAGAAATTGCATTTTATATTGCAGCTCTTGTAAATGAGAAACAAGTCATCACACCACCCACTTAAAATGTTTCCCTGTTAGCTCAGCTCACCACCTCAGAGTCGAGCTATTAAGTGGTTTATTTATACACACCTTGGGCGTGGAATAATTTTCAAAGGTTGAAAAAGCTGTGTGTCATTGGGTAAAGTCGTGATACAGAAGCTTCCTGGAGCAGTAGACATGTTGCAGAAGTATGAGACTCATGAGATCTGGCTTAGCATGAATTTTGCACATGGTGGGTTTTCTAAAGACATAAAAGAAATAGCCCCTGGATTCATTTTAAACAATGTCAGATTACGACTCATTGCTAACCCTTCACAACAATGACAGAATGAGTCTTAAACACAGGCTACAAACTAGGTGGAAAAACTAATCATTAAAGAAGAATAAAGAAACCAGGGGTGAGAGTGCATATTTATAGAGCAGATCCATATCAGCAGTGGAACAATAAAGTGCAGTGGAAAACGGACAGCGGCTAGGCTTATATAAAAAAATAAATAAATAAATAAATAAAAAACACTTCTCTGACACTTGCGAGAATTAACTGTGATGTCACTTTTGTGATGTGTTTTGAAAATAAGTTTCCATGGACTGACAGCACCAGTAGAAACCATTTCAAGATTTAACAAACCACAAAACCAACAATGAAGTACTACATCTAAACTGTAACCAGGAAAATGTAGTACTTACGATCAAGCCCATTGATGTACCGGATTCTGATTTCACAGTGTCCCCAAACTGCACTTACTACAGGATACAGTTTTCTGCCTTTCAGTCCTCGGAAAGCCACCCCCAAATACTGTCCATCTACGATGAAACTTAAAGTGCCCTCATCCATGTCCAGCACCACCAGAAACGAATCTGGGACAACAAACGTCTCGTCCGGCTCCAGGAAGGCTGGGTAGGTCTTGCTGGGCTGATTTTTGCCATCGTGGTAGAGTTTGTTTCGGCCCAGGTCCCAGCCCCAGGACTCACTGTTGTTCCCAACGAGTGCTGTGTATCCTACCGAGTGCAGAGGGGCCTCCCCGGTGGCCACGCCCACTACAGCATGCGTGCCGCGCTGACGCAGGACCCAGGAGATCTCCCAGACGTGAAGGCCACGTGTGTAGCCGACACGACCGCGTATGGCGTCCGTACTCTGCGCCACAGGGTGCCGATGGAAAATGAGCTTGTTGTCCTCTTTGACGAAGATGTTAAGCGAGCGGTCATCATTGTTCCACGAGTGCTGCACCTGCACCGTGGTGGAGGCAGGCGGCATGTCCAGTAGCATGTCCAACCGTGGTGGTTTGCTGTAGTCAAGGGCCTGTAGCTGCAGCTTGAGCGGCCGGCTCGCAGGATCCCGCATGTCCACGGTCTTTATGCCCCCTGGAACCTTCTGCCCCATGCTCTGGGTGGTTCAGATGGTGCCTTGCGTCTCCCTCCCTCTAAACCCAGAAAGGAATGGCAAACAGCAAAGATGGCCGGGGTTCCGCTCCTTCACCTCGGCCCCGCCACAGACCAAGAGTCGTGATGCTTCTGGATCAAGAGGCGCCACAAAACCAGGTCAAAGTAGGCACCAATTACCCCACCTGTAATAAGCAAGGAAGAACAAGGCAAATATTACTAATGTTCGCATTCGAAGTCAAACAGAAATGTTAAACATGGATGCAAATAGTCTGGTCCTCTGAGCCACACATGTACAAATGTGTGTTAGGCAGGTGTTATATAACCAATGTGGTTTCATACTTGTGTCTGTTGTGTTCTGCTATTCTCAATGCAAAGTCTTGGTTTATGCACATCTGTCTCAAGAATAATTGGGATTTTACTCTTCGCATTTGGATTCTATGGCTAATACTGATAAATTACCAAGATTCACACTGACACTCCTTTGAGACTTAATTCACAACAAAATGCAGACAAAGCAGTGTAGCCTCAGAGAATCTTGCTATTCACCTGTCCTCCTTGTGAATATTATTGTTAATGAATCTGGGGGATTTCTCACCAAACATTACATCACATGATGAGGCAGTGCATACATAAATCACTACTGCTTACCACATTCAGCACAGTCACCACAATTTTTTCAGTAGGAAATAAGGGGGGGGGTTAAAAGGCATGCCATTTCCTCTTTCAAACTTGTCTAGGCAGAAGATAACGGGAAAAGCAATAACATGTCTGGTTTTAAAAATATATAATATGCAGCTGTGTTGTTTTCAGGAAAAGCCGCAAGCAGCAATATTCTGTCTGGCTCCCAGACAGGCCGTGGCAGAAAAAGATGACAAAACCTCATTATATAGGGAGTCTACATTTACCAGTGCAGGCTACAATATCTTTATCCGCTGTCCTACTCATATATATATATATATATATATAAATATATAAAAACACACGCAGCAATGGCAGAATTTCTTCGCACAATGCATAACAGATCTATGTAAAAGCAAAGACATAAAGAGAACCAAGTCCCTCTGTGTTAAATACTGGACCGCTCAAGGGGCCAAGTCCTAATTGAATTGTAGACAAGAGTTCATTGAGGAGCATCTTGGTCCTTGTTCTGATACAAGTAAACAACCATTTAAATGGGTCATGCCTCTCCGGTGATGGCCTGACCAAGGGAGAGAGGGGGAAAAAAAAAAAAACAACAAAAAAAAAAAACAAAAACAAGCGAGTGGGTGGCGAATTTGCAAATACAGACAATAGCGTTTTTAATGGCTGTCCAACCTTTAAAAAGTAAGAAACATGTTAATTTGCAACTCAAGAGTTTAAACATTCCCTTCCATTACAGCTAAATGGAAACTTACAATTAAAAAAAAAAAAAAAAAAAAAAAAAAAAAAAAAAAAAAAAAAAAAAAAAAAAAAAAAAAAAAAAAAAAAAAGGTCTATCAACTATATAAACTATAAAACTATTCTGGAAGAAGATTCCCAAACAAAACGATAATGCGCCAGAAGTATTGTGGCCAAGGAGCTCGTCTGAGTGGGAGAGCATGACACATGGAAGTGGCACCATGCTGTTCGGCAGGTTTATTTTGGTACCTGAGGGCTGCGGCTCCTGCTGCTGGTCATAGCGTCTGGCCTTGTATGTGGGGAACTGATTGAAATGCACAAGATGCTCTGTGGATTTGCAGGGTCTGGGGAACACTGGCAGCTTTTGTCTTAACCACCAAGACCACATTTTAATACTGATGCTAATAGGGGCTTTCCTGGAACCAAAATAAAGGATGACGTGCCAAATTGGTGCCACTTTGCTCTATAAAGCAGTCTACTGGCCGTGCTTTTAATAAAGTAATGGACGTGAAGACCAACTGAGCAAAGAATGGGAGTGGAGGAAGAGTGCAAAGCCAATCAGCCCACATTATTATAATTAACAGCAGCTGCAATCGACTGCCTTTCCAACAGTGCAGCACAAAGCTGAAACAGGGACTGTAGCACAGACAGGTTGTAGTCACACACTCGAGGCATCTTACAGATAACTGTGAGTGCGAGACTGGGAAGGTAGATGATGGCAATTCTTGGTGTAAAGAGAAATGTCCCACCTGGACAGACATGGCAAAGTGGCAAGCAAACAGCACATTTCCTTTACTCGGTGGCCTAAATGAGCCTTTTTTACAGGGGAAGAGGAGGGGTGTTTATATGCTTGCAGGTTTGGTTGTAGCAACTGCTCAAGTGCTTGTTTTTCTCTTAATGTTGTAACCATTTGCTAACTCATCAACAAGAATATAACCAATACCCAATATACCACATCTGTGCAAATAAACTGTGATGTTTGCCATTTTCAGTAACACACAATTTGAGTCTGGTACAAGTTACAACCTCGCCCAAACCACTGAGTAAAGGGCATTTCACTTACAGTCTGTCTGCTGCTAATGCCTCACTTCAGTTTATGCAAATGAGGGACCGATTGCAGCAGATGGGGAAGTAATAGTAGAACATGCAAAAGTTCAAAACTTTTATTTCAGAATGATCGTGTAATAAACAGAAAACATGGAGTCCCTCATTTGGAGGTTTGTGTGAAGCAAGAGAGGGGTGTATTTTCCACATCAGTGTGGTTTGTTTGGTTAGGTGAGAACACAGCAGTCGCACTCAGGTGCGGACCAAAACAACCAGTCAGAGACCATCCGAGCAAGGTGGTCTCAGTCTGCTTCCAAGTGAACGCTGCAGCGAGAAAGTGATTCAACTCTGAATCAACCCAGCTGCAGGGAGTGAATCAAACCTGCCATGTGTTTTGGGTTGTGCACAGATGCAAGCTGCTAGATTGTCCTTTGGCTCAGTCGTGTTCTGGATATTTGGAGAAATGAACAAGGAGAGAAAACCAGGGATGTGATGAATAGAATTTTTAAAACTAGTTATTTATTTATTCATTCATTTATATAGCACCGGCTCCGTGTTGCCCAAACTCGGGTGATTTTTGTGATTTGCCAATGGTTTGATTTGGTCTGTATGAGTTCACTGCACTGCATAATCTGATTTGTATTAAAAGACTTTTAGCTATGCTCATGAGGGGGAAAAAAAAAAAAAAAAAAAAAAAAAAAAAAAAAAAAAAA
>CM040990.1:9208106-9218437 GCA_022985145.1 Pangasius djambal | reverse complement strand
AACGAAGAATTTACTGCTCTGAGTGAGCCTTTTTTTTTAAAAATCATGTGCGTTCCAGTCAAACTAGTTTTATTCAATTACACAGTGATTGCACAACATTTAAGAGTTTTTGCAGAATCTATTTATAACAGCCTTATGCTAAATGTGAAAATATTTTCTCCTAGTAAATCCGAGAACAATGTCTGGCACACCTGCAGTTTCACAGCTGTCATTAAAACGAGCATCTATTTTTGCTGATTAGTTATAAATCAGCCTGATGATTAATTAAACAATGGCCAACCTTTAACCCAGTTTGAATAAAAGGTTCACTTTTGAAAAACAGGCTCCTTTCTAAGAGAAGGACAGCCTCCTAGACCTAAGCATGCCTGAACAGTGGCAAAAAAAAAAAAGGTGTTTATTAAATGGGGGGGGGGATAAAGAGACAGTTGAAATACGAGAATGCTTTTTGAAGGAGCGGAGTCCTTTCACTGAACTTCAGATGAACTTGGGCTCACCCTGGATTAAAGCAATAACGCAATTCAGTCACATGCCAGCATACTCGCTGGGGCGCACAGCTGCCTACACAGCAGCCGTGAGAAAGACACACGCTGCACACTCCCTCACTAGACGAGTCCAACAGCTCCAAAAAGGGTGCAGTCATAATTAACCCATGCCATCACCTTGAGCTAACACATACAGGCACAACTGTCAAATCAAACTCTGAAATGAAGTGCTCACTTTTTGGGCGCACACCCAAAGTGATGAAGCATCCTCACCCAGCATTAAGATGTGACAGTGGCTGCTGAATCACCACACAGATCTCTTTGATGCTTCTACACATTTACTAAAAATGGACTGACTGGCTAAATTGTTGCACCATAACTGCTTGCGAGTCAGTCAATCAAATCAGTTGGAGTAGATCTATGCATTTTAAGAGCATCTAAGCAGTTTTGAGACTTGGGTTTTCCTGCACATCACATTTCAAGAAATATCTAATCTTAGGCAAAGCACAAATCATAACACGTTATCAGAACTGCTTCCCAGGGCTGATTGCTTTCTGAAGTTTTTCATAGAGTTTTCCTAGTCTTTCAGAACAGCAGGCAGACCTTAGCGGTCCAGATTAGTCAGTAGACAGCAAGCCCTGATGTGTGAAAGTGCATATTTTAAATGGTGTCCATATAAATACAAGGGTATGCTTTGACTGGGATACGGATATTGCTGTTTTGGCTGTGGCCTCATCTTAGGAAGATTATACAGAATCGCACTGGGAAAACATTTATTTGAAAGCATGATTTGCAGCTTTTGAACTCTTCCCAGAGGTAAATGTAAGTGAAGTGCTCGCATGACTCTTCTCCGATTTGTCTCCTTGTTACTTGAACGTGAATGGGTGATCTAGTCTTAAAATTAATAAGCACTGTGTACAAACATCTCAACTGCGCTGACTTGAAAGTGTAGAACACTGCATTGTTTATTTTTCTACCTTCATCTGTCAGAAAAATAAAATGAAACAACCTAGTGCTCACCGCCACTACGCTGTCAAAATACATCTCTAAAAATACTTTTAGAAGACACTTCCACCTTCCTACACGAAATGCAGTTAACCAATACCATAAACGTCATAAACGTGACACAGGTTTGCTGGACTCGATTTGTATTATCAAAAGGTATTGTGATAATGTATTTGCCAGATCATTCACTCCTAACAGGAAGCATGTACATAAAATAATTGGGGTGTATATTGCATGTTAGAATGTGTATATCAAAATATACAGTTGTTGTATATAAATTTTTTTTTTTTTTAAATGAATTTATTATACACACATTCCCTTTTATTCTGAAAGGTCATGTTCCAGAAGGTTAATGGTCCATAGAAGAACTTTCACCACACATTCAAAATTCCTCTCTCTTGATGCTCAGCAGCCAACTTTCTCACAACCACAGAGAACATGCAAAGCAGTAACACCAGCTGCAAACCACAGAAGCACTGGCATCGAGTCATTTAGCTTCAATCGAAAGACACAAAAAAAAACAAAAACACACAAAAGAGCAAGCCCAAACCCGTAGCCATACACTCAGAGGCAGTGAATAGTGCAGCCATCCACCATCATTAGTGGTGGAGACATAATAATGAAGACACTACTGAGAAAATGACATTTTAAAATCAACACATTCATGAACAAGCGTGTAAAGAATAATGACTAAAACCTACACTGTGGGGTATTAAGACGAACCAGCATGCAGCTGTGCCAGAAAAAAAGGCTAAGGCTAAAGAGAAGAATACAGATGTCCTAGATGTGGCAAAAATGACATTTTCACAACTGGGAAATTAATTCCTCCTAGGTGTTTAAAGCCACTGATTGCAATAGGGCAAGCTCACCAAGTTAGCTGACTGGCCAACATAAAAGATACCACTTTTATTGAAATGAATGCATCGAATCACAAACTCACCATTTATGATTTTATCACTGCTGTAATGGTGAACACTGATTTGAGTCGAACTGTTTTTCAGTTTAAACCATGTGTAGGTGGAATTTAAAAGAAAGGGGTGTATTCTGAATTAAAAATATAATAACGAATAAAATGGCTGAATAATCATTTTAGCGATCATCACGCAACCCTGAACCGCGTTTAGGCACAATGACAACTGGCTGTTTTATAGACTTCCCCTATAAACAACGCATCTAGATCTTTCTGAAACATGCTGTTCCTTAATTGTTAGTAGTTTGCTATATTATGATGTTATTGCTTGCCATAACAATAGCAGATCTTATCACCTACCCCTAATCACCTCAGATAAGTATCGCAGCAGTTCACTAACAGGTGCCATAAAACAAGGCCAATGACTTATAATAACCCTGCATGCTACTATAATTCCCAGCAAAGTTTCGGTTCACACACAGTTTTACCTGTTAATGTTAAGGCAATCACAAAGGATGCAGCTGTACGTCAGTCAAAACACTGGAGACGCTGAGAAGTCTGCCTTAAATAAATCCCAATGCAGCATTAGTTTCAACATTTATTAAAGGGCTGCCATTAAAGAATGGAAAATTCCACAAAGGCTCAATACGCCATAACCTAGTATAATAAAGACAGCAAGTGATCTTGTGTTTATGTAATTTGACGGTTTACATTTGAAGAAATGTAAAAGCAGCGAACTGTTAAAACCCTATAACAGTTACACAGTCTTATACACTTATGCAAAAAAAAATGTTTTTTTTTTTTTTTTTAATTCTCACGTAAGTGCACAAGTGTATTACGTCCTCAACTATAATCAGAGCTTCTTGTATGCAACATCTGTTCTGCATTGTAACTATCAGAGTTATTGAAAAACACTACATAAATCAAATGTATTCTGCATAACGTATAATGTGTGTCTATACGTTATACATTTAATTTATATCTATTTCTATCTATATCCATTTTAATTTATAATTGTGTCTACACAATTCACTACTTCTGCAGTCTAAAACCTTTTGCAGCCACGGTCTTCTTCAGGGAACAGGACACTCAGATATTCAGAATATTCAGATATCAGGCTTGTTATTTAAGTGTGTAAATAATATCTTGGATCCTTATTGGAGCCCTAGAGCTTTTTCTTCCTGAGATTTTCCACTGACAGAACACATCAGGTCCAAGTAGATGTTACTTAAAAGACCTACTTGTTTTTGAGTTACTGAGTTTTGGATTGAACACGTTCAATTCAAGTGAAGAGTAAAAGTAGGCTAATAATTAGAAGAACTCAATAATACCTCTAGATACATGCCACCTACTCTACAGGACACTTTTCCCACCCACATCTGCTATAAACTTTGCTCAAATTTGGAAACATAATGAAGGATAGTGTCACGTCTAGATCTTCAGACACACTGTCTCAGTCAGGCGAAGTCAGCATTTTCCCAAAAGAGCAATCCAAATCCAACCGCCACCGTTACAGCCATACACACACACACACACACACACACACACACAGCTCATAAACATTATAATTCTTTATAGTTACAAAAATTCCTGCAAGAAATCCCTCAAATTTTTTCCAGAGGGTAGATAACAGTTCTCCTCAAGCCACAAGTCTGTTATATTAATCAACATACAGCCAAGAGCAGTTGCAGATAAGCATAGCCTGGTCTGAAACTCATTTCCTAATAATTCTTGCAACAGATATGTAGATAAGTGCTGAGATAAAGAGGTGATGTCGGTGTTTTACTTTACCAAATACCATCAACTGAGCTACAACAAGATTTGGCATGTGCTCAGGAAGCCTTCAGAATTTTACGCAAGATACAGAACAAGTACTCCCGTCGACGCTGAATGGTCATTAAGCAATGCTAATGATTAAGGTGGGGGGAAATGTGTGTGTAAATGTTTTACACGAGTTTCGTAAAACGCTGATTTTCTTTGTATTCGCACATGCATGTTGATAAATGAATCACCCGTACATTACCGGATACGTGCACTCCACAGCTGATTTACGTTTGGTGATGCCCAAAGACCTCATAAAAAGGCCAAGGTCACAAAGAGGTAAGCGCAAAACGGATAAGAAATGGCCAGAAAAGAAAAAAATTATCTGAGGCAGAAGCTGAAGTACTTTTGACTCACGTTTACAAGAATAAAAAAAATATATTGTTTAGTAGTGTATCCAGTGGAGTCACAGTACCTGAAAGACCAAAATATGGTGAGAAAATACAGAGGTGAATTTGTGGTCATCCATCCAGCGCAGTATAAGGGAGGTCAAAAGAAAATGGTTTGACACAAAAAGTATTACTGTTTCTCTGCTAACAGGGGAGGGCAAACCATGGCAAAGCTTTTTAAAACTGGCCAGATGCTATAGCAAATGGACCAGACTTATTCATCCTCTGAGGGGTGAAAAAAAAAAAAAAAAATTATATCATACTGGTCTCTAAATATCCGTTGCTTCCTAAGGGCATCATGTGCTAACTCTTCCAGTAATATTAATTCTGCCATTTGCACCGTCTTTGCTTCCAGCTCTCATCTGCACAGACCAGCCCATCCTCTCTTAACAGAACAATTAGCCTTATTGTCTTAAAATGGATTTCGGTCGACTTGCTGCCCTTTTTGAGATTATATTATATATATATATATATATATATATATATATATATATATATATATATATATATATATATATATATATATATATATATATATATATATACACACACACACACACACGCACATATATATATATATATAAAAAAAAAAGGGGGGGTAAAATATTTCATTTAGGCCTTTATGAAATGACAGGTCTAAAAATAAATATTTAATTTGTGCATACATTTGCAATAAATAAGTGTTTAGAACTTGACAACGCAACCCCTATAAAAATGCAGTAACTCACTGCAAATTATAAGATTCAAAGCTGTTTACATTAATTAGGCTTCTATGCATAAACACACACACACACACTCAGGAGCAGGATATGACCGAAGCTATTTAATGCCTCATATCAGCACTAATCATCAACTTTAGCCTAATATCAAACATTATGTGTTTGCTGATACTGATATGGTGACATTATGTCATATTTATATAATCACAACTTTGGGAAACCACTGTTTAAATAATTACACAGAAACCTCACACATTTACAGTGGAACACAAATCAGTAGTTCTGGCATATTCAGCAGAAATTTTTACAAGAATGCAGACTGGCCTGAATTCTCGTATATGGTGGTGTTCAAATGGAAGAGGATGGGACTGGTCAATAAACAGCATTGAATCAGTGCTGTGGCAGTTAGTATCCTCATTTGATGAAGTATAATTTCTTGATTAATGTGTCACTAGTACAACTGCTAAATAAAAATTATGCAGTGTGAAATTTCATGCTATCTCAGTTTAGCAGAGGTGGCTGATGTGACCTGAATATGTGAAATCAAGTAAAAAAATCTAGTGTCTGTTGTAGTGTTGCAATCATTTAGGTAGTATACGGGGTTGTCAGGTTCACAGTTTTAGCACTGAATAGATCATCTTTTGTCTCGCTGCCATGTGTTGGTTTATAGTCTACAGGCTGGAAGTTGAACTTTTGCATACATTTTATTACTTTTATTAAGATTTTGCAAGCCAAATAGTTAGGCTGAAGCAAAACAGTAAGTGCCTGGTCCATTCCCTGTGTGGGATGTGGTTATGATTACAATATAGTGGATTAATGGATGAACAGCAGTAAGGTAAATCAAGAATGGACAAATCATAAATCCGTTTCGGAGTTTCATGTTTTCTCTACCCAGAAACTGACCAGGCTAAAAAAAATGTTAATTAGCTGGTTAAGTGCAGACACAAAGGAGTATATAAATTCCTGTGTTACTGTCATTTCTGAGGTAGCACATCATGCTTGCACTCATGACAAAAATTCTGAACAGCTTGTATGTTATCTGAGCAAGCTAAACCATTGGACTTGTAAAAGCCAATGTGTGTAATGCAGCAGGCAGTGGGATTCAGATCGAGTAGTGTCCACTACAGTTACAGCGCCACAGTGCATCGCACCACAGTGAAGTGCTTTTCATTTAAATATGCATACCAAATAAATGCTTTTGTTTTGCACAAGCTAATAGTGAGTAGGGGTTTGCCTTTGGATGTTGAACGTTGACTGGAGGCCAGCCGAGCTTACTTACTGCTGGGCAAATATGAATAAAACACTAATAGCCTGAGCGTCTAGTCCCAGGCACCTGACCAAGTCATACTCTGTAACTGCATCTCAATTAAACATAGTAGACTACTTTTAAAATGTATGAATGTGCTCATTGTGAATTAGCCAGCTGGTCTACATTGTAATAGTTACTTTTTATTAATGACAATTTAATTAATAATATGGCACCATTTTAGGACCTTGATGAAAGACAGTTTAGGAAAACTGCATGGTTTTCCTGATTTACTGTAAAAATGTATTATATAATATTAAATGTTTCAGCTACCTTCGCCATATTCATTAAAGTAAAAGGTTTGTCGATCACGTCTGTCCTCCATGGTCCTGCGTTTCACATTCCAGCAAAGCCTGTGGTACCAATTTATCCTCATAGCAGACTTCACATGCCTCACCACACAATTCCACTGTATTAGACTCTCAGAGGATCAACACTCATTAAACTGTGGACTAAACATTGGAGAGAAGTCTGCTTACCTTTTAAACACAGGTTTCCACCATACACAGTCAACCGGTTCAGGCTACAGGCACACGTGACCGCACTAGAGCTCAAATCAGCTTAGTGGAAGATCAACACTCAATAGGCCTCAGTGAGTGCTGAATACTGAACCCCAAAATCTTGTTAGCCTAATGAGTTTCACCAATTTAATCCAGTTACATAACTCAGAAAGCCAGGCCAAATACAGGCCTGACAACGCTGACATCAGAAACCGAAACCTCGCCGACACAGTAAACAAAGTAACATTACATAAAAACTTTTAACCAATCATGCTCCTCCACACACATCAGAAATATAAAATCCAGGAAGTGCACTACAGTAATAATTTTACATATAGTAAAAATGCCCTTTATATTATACAGCACTTAGCTTCCACAGCTGATAAAGTACTTTTGAAGTAAACCTCAGTTACACCCTGGATATACACTCAATGTCCACTTTAATAGGAACACCTGTACATTTATGCAGTTATCCAATCAGCCAATCACATGGTAGCAGCAAAATGCATAAAATCATGCAGATACAGGTTAAGAGCTTCAGTTAAAAATGTTCATATCTAACATTCTGTGTAAACTCTAGAGACTGCTGAGAAAATCCCAGGAGGTCAGGTGTTTCTGAAATACTCAAACCAGCCCATCTGGCACCAACAACCATGCCACGGTTACAGTCACAGAGATCACACTTTTTCCTCATTCTGATATTTGATGTCATTAACTGAAGTTCTCGACCTGTACCTGCATGACATAGAATAGATAACTGCATAAATTAGCAGGTGAGTGTATATGCATATGCATTTATTGATTTATTTCATACAAATCATATTCTAAGATTTACAAGATTCTAGTATTCCCACACGTTCACAGAAGTGAACCTTTACAGTATGTTGAGCGATGTGATATCCCACATTAACGCCATATTTTTTGTAGATCGTTCTAAAAACATGGATGATGAGCTGTGCTGGTTGAAAGCACTTGGAGGGCAAGGCACTATGAGCCATTGCTGTAGGCAGACATCATGCCTATCTTACACATAAAGCATCTTACAGTATTAAGTAAGTTATGCGAACAAAAACAATAAAACAATTAAATTACACAATTGCTAACCTGAGAACGCAGAGCACTATTAGCGAGCACGGTCGTTAAAAATGACCGCAATGTGCTGTGAATGGCATGCATACAAATGTATTCTTGAGATCGGAGCAGAGAAGTTAGAATGCATGAGAGCACTTCAGTTCGGCGAGCACTGAGACAGATGCGCTTCTTTTCCTGATCACTCACGAGTCAAGTTAAAGTAAAATAGCCATGGCCTAAAGTTTAAAAAAAAAAAAAAAAAAGTCTTTATATATAAAAGTTTTTGTTTTTTTTTTAAAGAAAAATTTAAAAAATAATAATAATCACCCTTTTAAGGTCAAACGATCATAGGAAAAATGTATGTTAAGGCAGTCAACAGTGCCTTGTAAATTAAAAAAATAAATAAATAAAAAATAAATAAATAAATAAATTATTGCATTGAGAAATTGCATCAACGGGATCCACTACTACCATACTGATCATGCCTAATGTTTCAGCATAGCAGTCTTCTAAACTGGCATTAATACCAGTAATTTTCCTGCTAAGAGTTGAAACAGATAGCAGATCAAGATACTTTTATGGTTAGCCAATAAGTTAAATATGAACAATAACCCATATTAGTGGTGCATCATGCACTTAAAAATCAAACGATTGCTAATTATATGGCTGAATGTGATTAATCTAGGCCTGCACAATACATAATGCATTGACTGTCATCACAGTATTGTCTTTCACAATACCGATATCACAGTCACCTGCATTATGCACGTGAACCCTATAACAAACCTGAATCTTTGTGTATTGTAAGCGTCGACAAACTGCAGAGGTCCAAGATAAGTGCTCCTTTAAGAATCCACCTGCTCACTCAGGCAAGCTTGCCCTTTCTTTAAGTGCAAAAGTGAAAGTATGAAAAATGAAACTAAAAAGAAGACACAACTGCATGCTTGTATTTTCATTACATCCGAGTCTAGATAAAAGAAAATGTTCCTATACCAGTTTGTTGCTCGAAAAAAAAAAATTGTGTCACATGCCATGATGTCACCATGAACTGGGACAAGGCTCGTTTCAATGAAAAACTGTCCATCAGACACTAACTAGTAACTGTGGAAATCATGCCTCAAAGGTATTGTTTTATTAATCAGTTCAGATTTTCAAATACTATTTCAACAGTAAAGAGAGAGTGGAGGAAAAACTATGAAAGTTAACTGATGCATTTTGGGATTTCTCCCATTCATTTTTCCACAAAGTTACAATATTATACAACAGTTACTTTGGGTCCACTAATTTGATTGGTAGAGTGTTTATATTTAGTTTAGGGACGTTTCACTGTGTGCATTACTCCGCTCGCCAGTGTTCACCATATAAAATTCCACTTTCTAGTTCAAAACGGTTACTACAGCATTGTTAGTAACATCATCGGACAAAGCAAATGATACATTTTTCATGGAAATAACTTTTGACATGAAGATGAAAAGAAAGAAGGCAAGCCAATTCTACCTGAAGCACCTTTAGTGGAAATGCGCAAATCAATGTGAGCTAGCTAGACAGCTAGACGCTGTACTATGAAGTGTGTGTGTGGCTTCTTTGGGATCTATTTCCAGTAGCGGAGCAAAAATAAATAAAGTATTTTACTCTATTGTGTCTGAAATGTGTGTTAGGTTAATTTCTTGTTTGTAGAACCACTGTACAAAAATCACACTTGCAATCGGGCAGTTGTACTGAATCATCAGCCTGGGGCTACATGCCTAAGGCCAAATCACAGCCGTGCTGATATTCAGTATAACCACACTCTTGCTTGTGTGATATTGTTTAATTATAATACTAAGATCATGGTTTGTCATAAAACAGATGCATCATCATACTCTCTTGGAAAGTATGTGTCCAGGAGTATGATTAAGTGTGGCACACATTATTCGAGATAATCAGAAAGCACCTCAGATACTGACTGAAAGCAGAAGGCACCTCAGATACTGACTGAAAGCAGAAGGCACCTCAGATACTGACTGAAAGCAGAAGGCACCTCAGATACTGACTGAAAGCAGAAGGCACCTCAGATACTGACTGAAAGCAGAAGGCACCTCAGATACTGACTGAAAGCAGAAGGCACCTCAGATACTGACTGAAAGCA
>CM040990.1:9189175-9208006 GCA_022985145.1 Pangasius djambal | reverse complement strand
CCTCAAGACAGTAAAGCTTTAACCCAGTCTGTAGTGTAAAAGAAGGAAACTGCACCATGTTTGAACTCTTATAGACCTCAAGTCTTTCATAGTTGCTAGTGGCCCCGTTTAAAACCAAACACATGTTATCAGTGACAAGAAAGACTAAACACCCTCATTTTATCAGGTCTATAGAAAGTGGTGAAGATGTTTAGTTACTGACGCAACAGCTAACCTGGAAGACCCAGTAACTGACACAAACCTCAGAAAAAAAACAATGGCGCATCCTACGCTCTTGAGGCAAAAGGATTCGTCAAGGGTTCTCTGGATGGTTAAAGAGGGTTTCTAGTTATACTTGGAAAAGCTTTTCTGAAAAAGAAAACCACCTTTTGGAGGTTTCTGTGTAAAACCTTTAAACTGAAGAACACTTCAGGATACCTGAGGTAAACTACCTTCCCCTGAAGTTGAGAGGCTGCTTTGTGTATGACAGCAGGTTCTGGTGTACACCAAAAGCTCAGTTTGAGACAGAAAAACTTTCACTTAACCAAGTGTATTAAACAGCAAGTTAAGGTGAACTGTGAGACTAAACAGCATGGGTCCCAGTCCCCCTGCTCAAAACGAAAGCGAAGCATGTAGCCGGCATTTTCGTTTCGCAAGAGTTTAAGGAGTACTAAAGACCCGTGCTAAACCCTGTGTCAAATATTACATAACAGTGCTGTACTAATATAGATTAACATATGTCCAATGGGCTGTTACTATTTCAAAGTAATATTTGTTCTAAGTAATAAGTTGACCAAGCTCTCGTATTCGACGCAGCACTTGAACGCAACATGTTTCTTTAAACGCATCAGCCGGTAGCTCAGGTAATGACCGTCTGTTAGAAACGGTCTGTTTTAACTCAGTCATGGACAAAACACCTTTCTATAAAAATACATCTAGGCTAGTAATGATCTCATTAACCGAACAGGTGCGATATTTATCATGGCAGAGCGTTTAATTTATCAAACCTGCGACAGGAGGCATGCTTTAACGCTACCGTGCAGCGTTCAACAGCAGCACAAGTTGCACTCCGTGAACGCGTTTACCTGTCCTAGCAAGGAAGCTAGCTAAAGAAACAAAGACGCTGCCATGCCAAAGGTCTCGGTTTTACATCGTTTAAATGAATCTAAATCAGGGCTATGTTTATAATATTCCCTTGTTGCTAATGTCCCAGGTGTTACTATAATAAAATGGTCCGGTGAAATGTACAAGAAGTGCTCATTTCGTGCACTCGACTTCTTGTTTATATTTACAGAGAATCCTGTAACAAAGTGACGTTACCGCGTTGCTGTGTCCATTTTCAGGAGCTGGTTTAACATGATTCCGCTTCTGTTAACACACTGGCTTTCGCTTGCTTGCCTGTTAGATGACCCATGTAATGTTTGGCTACACAAACACATCCCAGTTCAACAAAAGCCTCGCAATTTCTGTACGCAGCACCGAACACACACACACACAGAGAGAGAGAGAGAGAGAGAGAGAGAGAGAGAGAGAGACGGACTTACCTGCAGCTGATGTGGCCTACACGCGAAAACGAAGCATAAGCCTAGCAGCGTTTATAGAGGCTTCTTTTAAACGGTATTCCTGTGCAAAGCCATAGCTGTCCGCCCTGCTCCTCGGCTCCTCTGCTTTCTTTAATCAGGACTTGTATTAGGCTGATATGATGGCTGCTACAACAAGAGAACCAGCCCTTAAGGTCACGTGGTCAAATAGCTCCCAGCTGCTAAGACCCGCCCACCCAGCTGCGTTAAAATCTACGGCTGCGTCCCAAATCGCTACTGCCTCACTAAATAGTGCTCCAAAGGCCCGTGTAACTGTACTAAATGGTATGGCACTCCTGCATAACAGTGTACTTAATACGTATAGGAATAATTTATGCCACTATAGAATGCCATATGTGCAATAGGTTGCGTATTATTTTGATTAAATATTTGAAGTGCACTAGCATGCGGTTGTGGACAAAGTATTTTTTTTATATGCTTAACACGCTGTACCAGCGTGTTTCTCTAAACACATCAACCGGTAGATCAGGTAATGAGCGTGTGTTAGAAATGGACCTTAACAAATATCAAGATATAATTTTATCTCTCTCTAAAAAAAAATGTGGGTTATACTGTGAGAAAAAGGTAATCTAAAGGTGCATGGATGGTTATTTCCAAGTTACAAAAAATGTAAATAATATCAGTGATCCTCAAGGTAAAATTGTGTACCAAGGGGAAAAAATAATAAAAAGTACACTATTTATTTTCTTGAGTAACTAAAAATTTAAAACAACCTTGAGGGCAACACCGCCATCAGCTAGGGGCAGTTTGTCCCAGATCCAGTCCAGTTTTGGGCCTTTGGTCATCCAGGCCTAATTTTGTAAAAATATTTTAATCAAAAAGTTAGGCCAGATATTATCCACAGCTTATACCCTAAAATTACACTTTAGATCCTTTTCTTCTGCGAGTGCAAACGTGGGAATGATGTTTTCTAGCCCCACATGTTTACTTGAAGCAGACAATAGGACTGCGGGCTACTGAGCTACAGGTGTATCCCAACATCCGCTTTCCTGATGACTACTTCACCACTTCTGCCCACCTGTTCTCAAGCCCCCCTTGTGTTGACTCACTGCATTTCCCTGCATGCAGTGGCTGCTTTCCATAATGATTCAACAGGTAGCCAGGCTCGTTACAACAGTCTAAACCGTCTGGAGGCTTGCTGAACTCATCCTCCAACCTTTCACAAGAATGCCACACCTTCCTGGCTAAAGCCTGTTGTTTGCAACTGTCTCATTTTCTGGAAGAAATAAAAGGAGACCCTGTTTTTGCCAGAAGATAATTTAGTCAGTCTGAGGCATTATATAAATGCACTTTGGTGAGGAGGCCTGTGTAGCAGAGAAACCGAGCAGTCTTCTTGCAATAATGCTGAGATTAATAGGAATCAGGGGTGCTGTGGAGTGTTAAAAAGGCTTTACTGTCCCCTTGTGTTCAGGCTGGCTGAGCACACCTCAGACACAGAACGTCCCAATCAGGAACATCAGAAACAATAGCATGCCCACAAATCAGGAGGGGGGATTATTCCCATATTTCACCCTGTCTGCTTTATTTGTTGGCAGCACTTGCTTTGATACCTATTACTGTGTATCACAATAATGCTGTTCCAGCACATAAACCTGAATGTTATTGAAACCCCTTGGAGCATTAACAATGTTGTACTTTTGATCACCTATAAAGATGTCACATACAATCAGATGAATAACACTACCAAAACCCAGTTGCTTTGCACATTCCAGGAAACCATCTAGGAAAGGATGAGGTGGAACTGTACACAAATGAGACGAGTTATACCAAACGCAGTAGTTTTATTTTTACAAAATTGGAGCCAGTCATATATACAGTGGATTGCAAATGTTTGCATACTGTTTAGACAAAATAAATGAGATTGAGAAGGAATTTAGTTTAGCAATAAGACATTTAGTGTGTTAGGTAATGTTAAATAAATGCTAGGCAATGTTAAGTAAATACTAAATAGTCTATAATAACATAAATGACCTAGCAAACATCAAACTATTTTTCTGTTGATTTATATTTTTGGATTATTGTCCTGTTGGAGGATGAACCCACCTTTGTGCAAACTTTTGCACTCAACTGTAGGATAGAGGGGCATTTTAAGATTCTCATCACAAGCAGACCATTAATTGTGAATGAGCATTGTGCCTACCCTCTTAGTAAAAGCGGTTGTTTAAGAGGTGTTTGGGTAGCTTTTCTGATGGGTTCTACCTTTGTGTGGAGTTTTCCCCAGAGGGATAACCCAAAGTACCCTAAGAGGTTCTAGATTTAACCTTTTTTTCTAAGAGTACAGTACTCATTTGCTATGAAAAGCCGAAGTTTTTGCTTCAGTTTACTTTTATAACCCTGGCCCTTTGAACAGTAGTCATGTATTTGGAGCCTTAATCCTTCAGAGGACACACTCCATCTCTGTGCAGTCCTGTTTGGTTGTCCGTGGTTTTGGCCACCTCATTGCCACCGCACACATGCAGACCTCAGCTCTGGGTGACTCATTCCCTCTATGTTTCCCCAGCAGAGCCTCCAGAGATCTCAGCACAAGCACCTCTTTCTTTTCAGAAATAGATGTCAGGCTTGAGGTATGTGGGTGCGAATTTTGTCGCAGTTCTGACCTTAGGTTGTGCTTAAAGGAAATGTATCATGAGGTAATCTCACAGTCATCCAAGATATTTAGACTAATCCATTATCTCATTCTACTTAGTCACACTCCTTGTGTATTGTACATTGTACAGTTTTGACTGTGTGTGTGCGTGTATTTCTTTTTCATTTATAAACTGCTTCACAATATAAGAATTGCATTTTTTTTAGCATAGGCAGGTTTTTAATATTAAATCTCTGCTCAGATATAATTTTCTGTACAACATACAGATTTTGGTTGTACTATTTTTTTAAAAATAATTTTTCAGCAAACATCAGATCTAAGGGCCATTGCATTAGTATATAATGGCAAGTGCATCATTTGTACACTTTTGTAGTTTTATTGTTATACTGTATTGTGCTGTTGTATTTAATTTATTTACATCTTATACTTGGCAAATATTCTTTTTATTCTGATTCTGACTTTCAAAGCACAATGATGACTTCAGTATTTGTGCAAAACCCATATGTTTATCACATATGACATGAAAATATGAAAGTAGTATGTGCTCACATGTGAAAAACATTTCGCCATGTTTATGCCCTGAAACTGACTAAGAATTATGAATAACTATGAATTAGAGGAAGGACGTGACATCATGAGAATAATGTGACTATGTGTGAAACATCAAACCACATGGCCTACATGTGAAAAATTCACGTGTGAAAATAAATGAATCATGTGAGAAAATCACGTGATAAATAACACAACATGCTCTAATTGATATGTGAAAATAAATGGAGCAAACATTAAAAACATGTTCAGTAGATGGGAAAAGGTCACATGTAAACAGCATGTGAATTCTAAAAAAAAACACATGTAAAATTCATGTTTTCATATGACATTTGAACATTTGAGATTTGTATATGGGTATAACATTTGGGACATTTCTGTAAGGCGATAAAAAGCTTTTGTAATAAGTACAATATTATACTCACATCTGATCCACGACAACAACCAGAGAAGTTCTGGCTTAATGCGAATCTGAAGATTTCATCATTTTAAAGACAACATTGTTTGTGTTCACATAATTAGCTGGTTTCCTAACTAAAAAAAAAAAGAAGTTAATGTTCAAAAGCTATTTGCTTATGCAAAGAAGGCGCAGACTAATAATAAGCTGAGACTTTTGGCAAGTCATTTACTTATGCTGATTCATTTTATTGTGCATTGTTCACAAAATTGGAACTACAATAACCACAAGATTGGTGGCTTAAATTCTAACTCTAAATTGCAGTTGTAGGCACTTGGAAGAGGATGGAGAAGCTGTAGGGAAAGCACTTTACTGCCTCCCTGTGTTTAGTATAGCACACACAGTTTCACTGAGCTTAAAAAATGAATGAGATGGAAGTGAATTAATATTGACAGTGAGATTTATGTATACATATGGTTAATAACCTTAATAACGAAATATTTCTAAATAATGGTGTCATATTTAGAGTGATGTGGTTATCAATTACCATTACCACTCGTGTATACACACACATATATATATATATATATAGTGGAGTCCAACAGTCCATGACCACATTGAAAATCTGGGATCTGCACAATCTGCACAATTTCTAGGTCACTATTTAAATGTAAGCAAATTTGTGATATTGACCATGTTTACTGCTTTGTACAAAAGGTCAGATTTTCTGTGAGTCTCATCCCTTCCACTGAAGCACATGCTATTTTACACAAACTTGTGGAGTCTGTGTCAGCTTGAGTACACATTGTCATTAAAGCAAAAAGGGAACATACCAATTACTAATAATTAGTAATAATTATTAGTACACCATTATAGAGGGGATTTATTTATAATTGCACTACCCAGATAAGGATGGGTTCCCTTTTGAGACTCAGTGTGTGTGTGTATATATATATATATGTACACACACACACATTCACACACACACACACACACACACACACACACACACACACACACACACACACAGTGGGGTCCACTAGTGAGAATTCTTCTGTCTTGCATTCTTTTGCAATTTAACACAAAGGTTTTCATTACAGCAATCAGCAATAACGTGAGTGAAAATATTACAAATATTTATCAGCCCATTAATCGATGACGTAATAACTTTTTTTTAGATTTTAGATTGCAGCCATTTTGCTTATAAATAGAATATTTAGTGAATGTCAGCACTTTTTACTGTTGTGTTCGGGCAATTCCATGCATTATGTTATGTGTGTCTTTTCTTCGTTGCATTTTTTCCATCATCCTTAGGGGTGAGGATGAAAGGTCGAGTCTGTTTGAAGGTAACGTGGCTCACTTTACGCTGCTGGCAGAGAAGCTGGGTGCAGAATTAAATTACCCAGCACTCAGCTGTCTGTATGTGAAATTCACATTTTCCTGCACAGCACCAGCACAATAATGCTGAGCGTGCTGATATCTGCAGGGGGGGAGGCATGCAAATGCTGCTGCGAGCTCCTCGCTTACTCCTCCTCTTTTTCCGCCAGCCTTTTAAAATCTCTCCATCTCAGGGCAATCAATACCATGTCCCATCAGGCAGCCCCCAGCCTGCGCTTTCTCCTACAGCAGCTAAAGCTCTGCTCCCCCGGTTTACGTCAAGGTGAGTGAGTGCCTGATGCGTCAGGAAGTGCAGTCGTTCCTCTGCATACAGCTGCTGCTGGGCTCACTATGGCAGCAAGTTGGTGGGAGAAGAGAGGGAATTTATTGATTCATAAATACCTTGCAGCTGAGTGACTTTAATTTCAAAGTGTAAAGATAAAAATCATCAGAGTGGGATTGAAGTATTCTATTCTGTTGCATTTATTATTTACTCATCAAAAGCTGGCAGCTAATGGAATTCAATATCATACAGTATAGCTGAAAACATCAACGTAGGATTGAAGTATTCTATTCTATTCTGTTCTATTCTATTCTATTTATTCCTAAATACCTTGCAGCTGAGTGACTTTAATATCAAACTGTAAAGCTAAAAATGCATTGCATTTTTTAAAATCTGGCACCTAATAGAATTCAATATCATACAGTGTAGCTGAAAACATCAAAGTGGGATTGAAGTATTCTATTTTATTTAGTCCTAAATATCTTGCAGCTGAGTGAATTTAATATCTTACTGCGTTGCTGAAAAACATAAAAGTGAAGCTGAATTATTCTATTCCACTCACTCATAAATACCTTGCAGCTGAATGTATTTAATATCCTACTGTATAGCTGAAAGACATCAAAGTGGGATCAAAGCATTCTGTCCTATTCCTTTTTTTTACTTACTCATAAAGATCTGCCAGCTGATTGAATTTATTGTCCTATTCTATTCTATTCTATTCTATTCTATTCTATTCTATTCTATTCTATTCTATTCTAATCTATTCTATTCATTTACCCATAAATATATTGCAGCCAATTGAATTGAATATCCTATTGAATAGCCTAAAAACATCAAAGTGAGATTTACATATTCTATTCTTTTCTTTTCTTTTTTTTTTCACATGTACTCATAAATATCTGGCAGTGGATCGAATTTAATTTCCTATTGTATAGCTGAAAAGCATCAGTGTGGGATTGAAGAATTCTAGTCTAGTCTAATCTATGCAGTCATAAATTTCTTGCAGCTGAGTTAATTTAATATCTTACAGTAAAGTTAAAAATCCTCAGAGTGGGATTTCAATATTCCATTCTATTCTTTATTACTAATTCTGTTAACTGATTGTGTTGATTATTTTTTAGCTAAATCACAGATCCCTGTCAAAGCCTGTTTCCATATACCCATTCAGAAAGATGGGAGTGCTTACTGCAAGCATCACAGCTTTATATAAAAATCAGTGCATCAGTCCAGGTGCACTACAGCTGGGAGCAAGGTGAGCCTTTGTAGGGGTTTTTTTCAGTGCGTTCGTGTGCGTATATGTGTGTGTGATACATATCCTGTATACACATAAAGGTGGGTGTATGTATGCTCTTGTGCATTGCTGTGAACTTTCATGAGGAAGGTATACAGTGTGGGACGCTTGCTGCAGTGCACGCGCACCTCCGTTATTATTGCAGCTCATTTGTCAAATTGCCTGCAGGACTTGAGTGGTGCATTGCTGCTGAAAGAGAAAGGCAATCAGCGTTAAAACATGGCTGTGGCGGATCGCATGTGGACCGTGGACAGCCAGCGCTCATTTGCTGCAGTCTCCTTGGGCTCTCCATGGGAAAAGAATCCAGCAAGGGAAATAAACCCTGTAAGGAAGTGCAGTGCACACAAATCGGTCGATGAAAAAAGATTTTTTTACATAGATCTGTTTTTTAAAATTCTAATTCTTGCAATTTATGATTTTTTTTTCATAAAGTGGCATTTTCTCAGTGCATACTGGACATGCTGTTGCCAGTTAAGGACACGTATAGGACAAAACCCCAAGTACCTTTATTCAGGTCATAGTTTATCTTTCGCCCTTGTAGCAGCTGATACATTTCCTGTCTACAGTGCTTTACATTCACACCACAGGACTACAACAAGTTCCTGGTTTATTTGTGGTACATTTGTCATAACCAACAAACGGGCAACTCAATGAATATTGCACATTAAAAATAAACTAGTGAGTTTATGTGAATGGATTCTTTGATTTCTAATATAACTTCACTGATTTCATGGTATCCTGTGATTAACCAAAGTAAATATTAAAATGAGGTGACATGTTGATGATGTGATATTATTTGTACACTTTCAGTATTGTATGTAAAAGGATGGAAACAATGAACAGTATGCTACTGGATACTACAAGATATTTGCAAGACAGTATGGAAAAGGATCCCAACACTGTAAGTTGTGTATAATATTCTGATATATGTTTATGTCTGGTAATAAGCCTCTCTTTCCTGTGCATAAGCCTGCTGTCCAATTACATCATAGTTAGACTGAAGGCATTCTTAGTGATTTTCAAGCAAAGCTTTTCCAGTGAGATTATCACATTAGGACAAACCGCTGCTTCAACATCTTGATCACAGAGGGAGGTTTTCTGAAACCCATGCCACATTTGTGATGTTAACAAATGGCAAAGTTGTATTCAGTAGCCATGTGTAGAGAAAGCTCACATACATCTGAGAGAGGGAAAAAAAATATATTGCTTTTTGTATATACATTTTGTATTTAAAATAAGCTCTCTGATGGTGTACTAGTGCAGCTAAAATGTTGTGATGACTTCCAGCAGCTGTATAAGATGATCCATATACAACACAGACATGAATGCATAAAGTCCCTGTAGAAAAGCTTTTCTTTCTGCTGCACCTGCTTTCATGAGGCAGAGGGAGATTCAGTCTAAAGTGTAATGTATCAGGGATAAGAACAGAACAGGAAAGCACTTGAACCGGTATATATGTCCACTTTAATAGGAACACCTGTCATCAATCAACAACAGTCATAACTATATTCCAGGCATAGCTTTATATATAATTTAATGTCATTAAAATGATAATTAAACATGGTTTATCAAATTACAGTCATTACAGTGATTTGAAACAAACAAACAAAACCACTGTAATCACTGTAATTTGAAAAACCATGCTTAATTTCTGGAGAAGTGAGACTAATTTCAGTATAAAAATGTGAATTGAAAAAATCGTGTTTTTTATACCACGGTATGACTTGTGTAGATAAACAGATAGAATAGTGCATAACACAACAAAAATGTGAACATTACAGACTGAGGCTCAGCGTATGAAAAGCAATAAACAAAAGTAATAGGATCAATTTTAGAAATTTACAAAAATGTACAAAGACCATGATTAATTACTGATATTTTCACTACATTTTAGGCCCAAATTCTCTCTGTATTGTTTAAATCGTTGTTTTTTGATAAACCATTTTCTGGGGCTTTTTATAGACACCAAAATGCTTGCAAAAATAAGTTTGACTTTATTAAGTTGCCCTTGATGTATGATAGCTAGATATCTATCCACATTATATATGTTTGGCCAGAGAGATAGATAGATGGATGGATGGATGGATGGATGGATGGATGGATGGATGGATGGATGGATAGATAGATAGATAGATAGATAGATAGATAGATAGATAGATAGATAGATAGATAGATAGAACAATTTAGAAATTACAATTAAAAAATAATCTTGGAATAAAGTTTGTATTTGAATAATAAAAAAGAAACACTTTAATAATCACAAATTTAGCAAAGTGAGTGTTTCCCCTAGTAATAGATGAATATTGAATATTTGAATATTAGCTTGTAATGTTTTATAAAGCAATAAAAAAGGCTGTGTAACTCTTAAAACTGTCTATCTGTACAGGAATGGTTTTGTGTATACGTTAGGGAACTTGAAAGGTTCATTAAACACACAAATTAGAACCAAGCCCATTTGTATGACACATTTATGCAAATCTGTTTCCCCCCAGGTCACACCAGGCAACGGTGTACTGTCTCTTTAAATGTGCTACTGCAAAATGTTCTCTGTTGATGTGTTCTGCAAAGCAGCAGATCTGTCCTGTGATTCCTTAGAGCTGAAAATCTGGTATTATGGTGTCCTGCAGAAGGTGATTCTATGCCAAATGTTAGCATCATCTCATAAATTGAGATTAACTTTGTTCTCATTAGAGAGGTTCTGGTCCATTTGGTGTAAATGTAATGGCAATAAAATGCTAAATTGTAGATGCTTGTGCATATTTCTTGGACCTTTAGTTTCAACAGTGGGCAGAGAAAGGTCATAGAAATGCTATTATGGAAATTATTGTATTTTTAATCCTATGGCAGTTTACATTCCCTCTGGCTAAACACTATTAGAAGGAATGCAGCATTGAGAGAAACCATTCTTACTATCAGGATCTTCAGAAGATCTATATATGCATCCTTCCACATCCTTTACTGTGCAAGGAGATACAATAAGATGCTGTTTTGTGCAACCAAGCACATTATTAACATGTGAGAAATCTCTGCTTCTCTCTTGTTGTGCTAATATCACATGTAATACCATGGGCATGTGAATACCGACCACTCTAGACTTCAACAAACCGCTTAATATTTAATTGAGGTGTTAAATGATCCATGCACGCTAGTTTCATTAAGTGCTTTTTTCAGGAGTTGCCACCAAAATGTGTAAAAACACAAGTGGAATGCAAAGCATGCAAAGTTTATTTTCAAAATCCGAATTACTTGAGCTAGTTATTCAGGGTTTGGCACAGATCACTGGAATGAGGTTCCTGGGCTCATGGGGTCAAAACTAATTTCCTCGCATGAAGCCGTGTTGCCATGTGCCTCACATGTACATATGGCCACTCCAGAGGCAGCCGATCCATCATGCAGCATTTACTCTAATCTGCCTAATGCTGCATCTTACAGGCAATGTAGCAGCAAGTGAACTTCATCCAAACATACAAATCCGAGTCTAGTCCACCTGCTCTGTACTTCTATAAACACAGAGACCACAGGTTTTGCAGAAGGCTTTCTGCATTTTTGTATCATTTATCCTGCCTAACCCACATGAGAATAAGTGTATGAGTTTTTTTTATTCCAGAGGTTCAGGATTATTTCTTTCTTGAAAGGAAAATCTAGGTGATAAAAGATCTGCCACATAAACAGTGCACAAAATTCAAACCTCTGCGTGTGTGTGTGTGTGTGTGTGTGTGTGTGTGTGTGTGAGATGTAAAAGAAAATGTGACTCATCAGACCAAGCCACCTTCTTCCACTGCTCCATGGTCCAGTTCTGATGCTCATGTGTCCATTGCAGGCGCTTGGCAGTGGACAGGGGTCAGCATGGGCACTCTGACCAGTCCAGCAAGCTGTGATGCACTGTGTGTTCTGACATCTTTCTATCATAGCCAGTATTAACTTTTTCAGCAATTTGTGCTACAGTAGCTCTTCTGTAGGATTGGAGCAGACAGGCAAGCCTTCACTCCCCACGTGCATCAGTGAGCCTTGAGCGCCCATGACCTTGTCACCTTGTCACCTTGTCCTTCCTTGGACCACTTTTAGTAGGTACTAACACTGCATACCGAGAACACCCCACAAGACTTGCCATTTTGAAGATGCTCTGATCCAGTCGTCTAGCCATAGAAACAGCCAAATTGTCCCCACTACTGTCAGATATTCCTATCCTGATAGGGACATTTCGACTGTTTTTTACACAGCCAAGAGCTAGTTGTGACTTTTTGCAGGGTCAAAAGGTTTCCTTTTGGTTACTGAGATTATCGTTAGGGTCAGATTTAGGTGTAGCATAGCATTAATTAGCTGCATTAATAATTATGTCAGGTTCTCTCAAGGACAGTAAAACAAACCTGTGTGTGTGTGTGTGTGTGTGTGTGTGTGTGTGTGTGTGTGTTCTGCTTCAGTCTTGGCCTAGAGAGCAATTTGCCCTGCTTCCAAAAAATGAGGTCATCGAAAAGGCACTGGCTTCGTGAATGAATTGTGCTAGTCTGACCAACTGACTAACGGCAGACCTGTGTCAGTTCTGTAGCACTCTCAGCTGGTTGTGAGAGGGAGAGTGGATCGTGCTGGAGCTGTATTCTTTGCATGGACAGCTGTCCCTGTCAGGCCGAAGTGGGGACAGACTGAGCAAGCACTTTGGTTCGGTTAAACCACTAACCTGACTGAGTGACAGAGAACTGCTGGGAAGTGTATAAAATCAATGCCGCTTTTATGTTTATTGGCCCAGTCAATAGGCTGGAGAAATAAACCGCATCAAAGCAGCACATGCAGTGAACATGCCTGCATGCTGACTCTGGTGTATCTCATTATTAATTTATATAAATCACCCCTGCGAAGAATGACTTCAATAGAGAATGCAGCGCCTTACATGAGCCTGATGCAGCACACACTGCTGCAGTAATATATTGTTAATTTTTTTTTAATGTGTAAATGGGTTTGATCACTATTAGATGTATAACACAAAGATACAAACGAATTAAATGCACACACTCACACAGCTACAGTACACCTGCATGGATACAGCAGCTGTCCTAGAGCCAATGCATGCGTGTATGCAGCAAGACTAGAGAGGACACTGTAACAGCTGACTCAGTGTCAGGTGAGACAAGGTAATGTGATCAGCCATGTAAAAGGGCCTTTGCTTCTGTTTTATTTATCAATGGAGATGCCATTACCGAAGTGTGCTGCTCAAGGGAGAGATGCAATGGTGAAAACATGTCAAAATAGGCACAGGATGTGAAAATGAACGATGTAGCTGCAGTGGTGCAATGATGCTGAAAGGCCTGACCAGGAACGCAAGCGTGCATGTGAGGGAGTGTGTAATTGTCTTTGGTCATGCAAGAGTAGGATCGATGGACTTAGATCAGCATATATGGTCAGCCAATTTTTTTTGTGCCCTTTGATAAGCATTTGTTTTACTCTAATCTACATAAAACACTGTACTGTGATTCTGTAGTTATACATTTATAAAACAGGCTATAAATCTCTATATTGTGATTCTATTTTCAGAAGAAATTTGGAAACATAAAGTGAGCAGATATGCCATAGGACCAATATCAGCAAGCATGAATCGGCCCATTTTGTTACTTTTTCTTGCAGGTCACCAGACATACAGAGACATATCCCATTCCTTGAAGTCTCTCTTTAACAGAATCCAAACCTCCTTCCTCAATAAAGGTGTAAGTTCTAAGAGTGTGGTGTAGAGAAATGGATACAGCAACGGTTGTGCTGCAGGAATGCAGCAGATGCAGCAGTGCTGATGTGGAGCCAGTGAAGTTGAGATTGATTTCCCATCCCCAGAGAAGACCAAACCTTTAACTGCACTCTCACACCATATGACTGAATTAATACCATTCACTGCTTTTTTTTTTTTTGTCAGGATTTCAGATGTATGCCAAGCAGCTTTTAAGATGGAACATGAGACCACACTACAATCATCTTGATTGTCAAATGCTTTGTGATCTTCCTGTGTCAGATATTATGTTGCATGCCACTGGTAATGGATCTCTTTCACTCGCAGACCATTGACCTGCTGGTTCCTGATACACCTTGGATGTACCTGGATCCAGTTTCTTAAGATGCTGGTAAAATGAAGTTTCGTATTTCCACGTTCCTTTTCCTCCTATTGCTCCTATGCTTTGCCAATAGTACAGCAGAGAAAGAAACAGGAAGGATAAAGAACGTGGCTTTGAATGTAGTTCCATATATTAAGCCCTGATTGCCAAGCCACTCTAAGCGTAGACGCATTATGTGGATTTAGGCCAGTGTCAGCTGCAATGACGGATGCTCCCTGCACACTTCACTCTCAAAAAGGGTCACCCCTTTATCCGGAGCGCTTATGAAGAGCAGGGGATTTGGATTTGGTGCCCCCTCCTATACATGCACACTCTTCATCCTCCCCCCCCCCTCCTTTTTGAGGAGCGTCTTGTCCAGCTGATGCAGCCGAAGGGGTGGAGGGTAACGGTGGTGGCAGTGGGAGGGAGCTGAGGTGCACGCTGACCCTCCAGGTTGCGTTCCCCTTTAAAAGTCACGGCACACTCGCTCATGCAGGAGCTGCTGCGGCAGTAGGGGAACACTGCTGAGCTGTGCAGTTTGAAGAGCCAGCGAGCACGCACTGAGGAATAGGGAGAGGGAGAGGGAGAGGGAGGGAGAGATAGAGGGAGACAGCAGAACGAGGCGGAGGGAAAGAGAGGGAGCGAGCGCAAACAATGTCATTCCGTTCAGCAGGCGATGCTGCAGTCAACTTTGCTGCTGAAGTCAACCAGAGACACGGCAGAGGCTCCACGTCCTGGGAAGTGAACACAAGGCTGAGTGAGTATACAGAACTTTGTTTATCTCTCAAAGGCTAAGGGAATAACTTTTCACCTTACGGTGTAGATCAGGTGCTTGAGAATTATCCTAGGAAGGAAGGATAATTCTCCCACCCGGCCCAGGCTCTTCAGGATGCTAGGTAAAGGATCTATCGACCTACATGATGAGTGCTCTTCTGCATTGAGCCTCCTGTTCTGGCAAAGCGTGGCCAACTGCTTTGCACCAGCCGGCTCGGCGAATGATTCCCGTGTGTGAGCTAACACATGGCATGATTTTTAAATAGCAGAGCAAGTCTCTCTGACAGGCGAAGAGGCCGGATGTAGGAGGGAATTAGGCGCCGTGTGGGTGCAGGGTCTATACATGCAGGCACAAATACAAGATATCAGTCCATCTTAGTCAGCAGTATGCTACATGCAGCTCTAGGATTCTGAAATGTTGAAGCGTTAGTTTCTCTCTACAGCTTGCATGCTGCCTCTTCCTGTCTATATGTTTAGTATGTGTGTGCCAGGAGGGAAAGAGTTAAGCAGTTTGCAGCAGAAGTGAAAGTGGAGACAAGTTTTCGAGGGCGGCCTAGCTGGGACAGAAGGTTCCCACTGCGGAACTGAATGCTCGGTGCATGTCATCTAGCAGTGTCACATCCACAAAAACCCTACAGCTGAGACAGAAGATTTTGACATTAAGTCTAAACTGACCAGGTGCACAAGAGCCCCCTTAGTGTGTATAAGTGTGTGTCTTTGTAAATAGAAAAGGAGCTGCTAATACTCTGATATTTCGGTGATTACACAGCTGGATTCAGTGTTTCTTTAATTTCATTTATACATAGGCTTTAGCACATAGGCTTTAGCCACCATTCGGGCACTACTTGACCAAAGAAGTGCACACAGATTGAGAAAAATATGGAGGGAGGTGACAATGGCGGGTTATCTATAGACACATGACTCTTCCTGTGGTGCAGGCTTATATTTTCCCTCTTTTAAAATGTGCATTGTGTCCAAGTTTGCCCTTGGAATCTATGCTATTAAAATAAACATTAGCTTATAGTAAAATCTCTTTCTTAGACTTTATTCGATTTGTTTCCTTGCGCTAAAGTAGTGTGTAAACTCTCACTGATAAGGTAACACAGTGAGCTTCAGGCATTGCTCAATATTCAGATATCCAGGGCCTTGCAAGAGATTTAGATTTTTATACTTTATACGCGATGGAGTGAGGAGTGATACATCATTGTCAGATTTCACAGCTTGACATCATTAGCAGAAACTGCAGTTTTCTGCAGCTCCTTGCTGAATGGTGGTGGGATGGGAAGGGATGGGGGTATAAAGGGGGAGGATTGGGGTATTGCTGTTGCTGCAAATTGCCGCACTCACCTGACACTCTCTGCACACACACACACCCCCACCCCCTCCCCCCACCACCACTATTCTGTCCCATCTTTCTCCCTTCTTCCCTCTCCCTTTCAATCTCTTCCTCTTCCTCCTTCTCTCTTTCTTTACCTTTCTCTAGCTCCCCAGAGAGCAGCTGCCTGGTATAGTGCAATGTGAGCATGTTTTTTTTTCTGTGGGACAATAAAAAAACTCAGCAAAGCATGCAGCACTTTTCCTGATCTCCATCCCATGTGAGCAGATACAGAGAGAAAAAAGAGAGAGAGACAGAGAGAGAGAGAGAGAGAAGCAGAGACTCTCCTGCAGTGTCCTGCAGCACAGCTCCTGCAGTGTTGGGTTAGCCTGGAGCAGCAATGCAGTCACATGGAGGGAATGAGTGAGTGAGCACAAGAGCAAGAGAGAAGAATGACTCTGCTGCTGAGTTTGGCAGCTATGAGCATCAATGTGCCCTCTGTGTATACAGGAGACTCCAAAGAAACAGACAGATTAGCCTGACCACCACCACTCCTACAACCCCCCCCCCCCCCCCCCCCCCCCCCCCCCCCCCCCCCCCCCCCCCCCCCCCCCCCCCCCCCCCCCCCCCCCCCCCCCCCCCCCCCCCCCCCCCCCCCTCACACATACACTTTCCGCCAATGGTGCATTGTCCCATACCAGTGCTCTAGTCCTCCCGATGATGTAATCAATGCAGCAAGCTTTGAACTTGCTCCACTAAGAATTCCTACAGATATCCTGGTGAAGACACTTTGTCCCCTTTACTGTGCATGCCGTTTTTTTGCTGTATAATAATGAAAGACACAGATCATTTACCATCAATAAATGTAGTTTCATTACAAAATGGTGCCAGATTTAAAGCAGCACACTTCACCGAGACTGTTCCCTATATACAATTCAGACGCAGGGAATCAGTGGAGTGTTTCAGCCTCTGCTCTATGGATTCTGATGACTCAAGAGAAATGGGACTCCAATGCAGTAGGCCATTCGCCTATCACTGTCTTAATGGCCACTGCAGCTTCTGGCTCACTCTGCCACATGTGTAAGGGGGATCTCTGCAGTGGGACACACTCATGCAGACGTGCAGGCTCACACTCCAATCCATGAAAGTTCAATACACATGCAGGTTATAGCCCGAGGTAAATAAACATTGAAAAACATGATTTTTGTAAATAGGAAAAGTAAAAAAAAAAAATAAAAAAAAAACAGCAGAGTAAGCAAGGAATTCTGTCAGAGTGTGGCAAAACCAAAGCATGGGGAGAAAATGTCAAGGTGTATAAGAGTGCGCTGTAGCGGAAATGGGAAATGCTGGCTTTTGTGACTTTGTTCCGTTTATTGATAAGGTCATCAGTATGAAAGTGCTTGGACACAGTAGAGTGGAGTGCAGTCACCGTCCAGCTACTGTACAGTAGCCCAGACTGCAGAGAGAGGAAGACAGAGAGACTGCTGAGCTACACTGTAACTCCAGGGTGCTGCGCTTGTAAACCTGCGTACTGTAAGCATCCGCTACACCCGCCTCCTGCAGAGACGTCCAATTGGTTCACACTTAATTAGGCTTAAACCACCAAAAGAATTAATTCCTATAATCAATGGGGAATACATCAGTTGGAAAGCTAAGACTGTAAGACTTCACAGCGTATGCACACAAATGAGCACATGATGGTATTGTACTTTTAATATTAAGCTATTTAATGTCTAATATGTGTGAGTTATATTGCTTTAGGATCGTGGTTGAAAATTTTCCTGAATTAGAGCTAACAGTGTGTGGGCCTGACACCTCACCTGGACTGCTGGTTTTGAATAAACCCTCATTTAAACAGCTTTCAAACAAGGCATTGAAAAGAGTGTTAAAGAAGACTATAGTCAGGTTCAGTGTCCATTTATAAAGCTCCTCCAACAGGGGGTGCAGTGGACGCATGCTAGTTTCTTAAGATTTTCCAGTTCACTCCAGTATTAAATCATGATGCTGGTTTTGTCCACCATTAAATGCTATAGTAGAAAGGATCAATAATTCAATATAATTATAATCAGACAATTCCATGATATGATAAGATATTATTATTCATAGTTTTGACTCTCCATAATTTAGAAACGAGCAAAAGGCTTAATTGTTATCCATAATAATTAATATGATTCATATAAATCATATTTTAAATGATATAATTGTGTAAAAAAATGTATATGGACACAGAATGGAATGGTAATGTCAAGTATTATTATTATTAAATTTTACAGTTTAGCTGTAGGTTTCCTTTAAGCACTGATATAAAATTATTTATCTGACATCTCAAATATATTATTTAGTTAGTTAGTTAGTTAGTTAGTTACAGTGCACATATGTAAATATTGTATGTGTAAGTGAATATTTGCTTTTTGACTTAGGACACAATAATATATAAAATAAATATTTCACTTATCCTGTTACCTCTTATACTGACGGACCAAACTGTCTTACCTTTCCCTCTTCCCTCTTTCTTTTTCCTTCTCTCTACATCTCTCCTGTCTTTCCTCTTGTTCTCCACCCCTTCCATTTTCTCTCTCTCTCTCTCTATCCCCCCCCCCCCCCCCC
>CM040990.1:9168417-9189075 GCA_022985145.1 Pangasius djambal | reverse complement strand
ACCAGGGTAAAGACAACTACACACGTCTTGTTTCTACCGGTACCTCTGTGTGTCTGCTCTGTGCACTGGACTTACAGCTTTAAGCCCCTGGACTAGGTAAGAGACTTTTTGGGGTGTGTGTCATTTCACAGGTAGTGTGAACACCCTTCTCTCTACAACTGCTTATTTAGTGTCTTTCTTACCACTTACAGTGTGGAATTAATACCCAACATGTTCATTTGTGTCCAGCTTTATGTGTCAGTTCAACAGAGTAGGTGTTCCTTCAACATTGTAAAGGTGTTAAGTCTGTAGGAGGTAATCTAACACCATGATTTATTTTGTCTGAATTTCGAAGGAGTTCATTCATCACTGTGGGTGTCAATTCTACACTGTAATAAGTAAACCTAAACACTGTGATATCTAATTTAAGTTCTCTGTAGGAGTTAAGTCAGTAACGTAGGTGTTAAATCTATACTGTAATAGGATAGTTTAACACTGTAGGAGCTATTTTAAGTTTATTAAACATTTTAAGAGTTAATTTTATAATCTACGTGTTAATTAAACTTTGTATAAGGTAATTCAACACTGTAATACAATACAGTCAGTGCAAATGTAACTCTGGTCATATATTTAAACCTCGAATATATACATATATGTATTGTTTGCATGTGATGATGCTAATTACAACAGCCGTAATATTTTTAGTAAATCTGATGTGTTGTGTTGTGCTGAACTCAGCACTTCTGTTAAGTCTCATGTTTCTTTCATGGCCGTGGCCGCCATGTTCATTGAAGTGTGAGTTTACACTCACTGTCACCTCGGCCCCTTCCCTGAACAAATAATGCCGATTTGAGGAACAGAGGAAATCAATTTACTTACTGGAAAAGTCCATCTAAAGCTTTTTATCACTGTGCTTAACAAAGCAAAGGAATTGTCAGTCTCTGAGATCATGTGTGTGATCATAGAATGTGGTTTGTGTTTTTTATTCAACAGCAACTATGTCGGTGGTTGTCCCTTCACTGGAAAACCCCAACTTTACCATACTTTAGTCTGTTCCTTCACACAGAGATCGACAGTTAATCTGTTCCTGCAGCCCAAAGAGACATTAGGTAAGTTAGCAGATATTTTAACATAGATATATAATTTATTTAGATTTTTTAACGTATATACTGTATAACAATTTAATCTTCTAAAAGATGTTCTTTAAATGGATTTTGACTGAAATTCAGGAGTATTAAAAAAAGTAAAAAATTTAAATCTTTATAAATGTGTATAACATAGTTTATTTTCCTATTAAGACCTTTAGAAAATTAATCGTGGAATATATAATATTTATATCCATTAATATTTTGAATGCAAAAACAGACAGTCTTTTCCTTGATCCATTTATACAGTGACTGGTAAGGGAACTGTGACAATTTTGATATTGAGCCATAAAGTTTTGATCTTCAGTTGAGATTTAAAAATGTTATTATAATATTCAGAATGTCAGACAGAACCTTGTGTATTTAGGGTCACAATATATAAAAATTATATTGAACAATATAAAAATACAGTATAAATTTATATGAAGCAAAAATATATATATATACTGCATGATGTTGTTAAAATATCATACTGTGACATTACATTGCATTATATTACACTGAGATTTAACACAGTACTTTGACCAAAAAGATTGTCTGTTGAATGACATGAGATTGGTCAGGATGTTCACAGCACACCATAAACATGTGTGATTTGTTTGCATACTGCAGCTTTCTGTGATATCAGTATTGAAAATGCTACAAACCATATACCATGAAGCTATATTATTTTAGTATGTATGCTTGTATCCGTTTTATGTCTCTAGAAGCAATGCGGTGATGTTAGTAGTGCATTTTTCTGGCTGAAAGGTGAGGTATTAAATTATTAATGCTCTCCAGTTCTACAAATAGAGCTTGCATTGATCACCAGTCTCTTGAGGTAACTGATACTGTTTAGGAATGCAGTGTTTGCACTTTGTCTTCCCAGATTGTTCCTTACTGTCTCCTGTTTTTTTGGGGGTTTTTTTGGTGGGGGTGGTAGCAAGTTTCTCCCTTGTCAGTCATTTCAGGCATGATAGTGCGGAGGCTACTGTCAGATTTCCCATAAGAGATTTTCATCCGTGTTCATTTTTTAAGATTGACATATTTAGGAAAAAATTGTAAATATACGATTTTATTTCACTTTGGAGAGTTCTTCTTTTCAGGCATTTCTATTTAGAGTGACACTTTTTTTCCCCGATCTGTCTCATCAAATTCCAAAATGTTAGTGACATTAAGATCGATTTAATTGACACCCATTGTACTGCTTTACAGCGAGCTTTGTGAGTGACACTGTGTTTTGGGGCAACCCAGATACTAGATATTTTGCAGTATGATAAAAAAAATGTCTTCTAAGCTCTACACTGTTGTTTTGGTCTGTATCCAGGGTCAATATATTTTTTATCATATATCGTTAAAATAAATATATAAGACACAAACATTTAGCACTTTGAAATGAACAAAGGGCATATATACGACACATGCCTCAGGTGACAAGTACTTTCCCTTTAAGATGATTAAGCTTGTCGAATGTCTGTGTACGCTGTGGTAGAATGGACAGAGTGATAGTACAATGTGTGTGTGTGTGTGTGTGTGTGTGTGTGTGAGATAGAGAGAGAGCGAGAGAATAACTATCACTTCTATACTCTTCGTTCACAGCAGCTTCACCAGATGTCCTTGCAGTGACTGAGAAAATAAAGCAGGTACAGTAGTGAGCTCATTTACGTATTATTCTTTGTGCCTCTGTGTGTTCCCTGAGTCTGTCTCTCTATTCATTTCTCCATCTTTCCTACCTTATTTCCATATTCCATATACAATAGCTTGGTCATTTTTATGTAAACCTTCTATTCTTGACCTCATGTGACCCTTGGGTGCCTGATGTTAACTCGTTTAGTAAACAGGAAGTGACAAAAAGCAGTAGTATTTTCACAACAAACAAGGGGGAAAAACTATGTCTAAAAGGATTTTTTTACTCCTGAGGGTTTCGTTTTCAACCGCCAGGCGCAAGATTAGCCTCCTATAGCGTCACTTTCACACTGTGAGTAAATCTGAGAGAAGTATAGACAATGACTCAGGACATTAGGAATGTCACATCCTTTATATCAACCTATTTTTGAGAGTAAAGATGTGAATCAGTAAGGAGGTCATGTGTCAGAGGTGTGCAGGCACACACGCGCCGGTGGCAGGGCTGGGGAGTGCCAGCAGGCAGTCGTATGCTTTTCCCCTACTTCCTGAAGGCCGGTATTAGGGATTACATCAGGGTTAAGGCAGCATGGAATTCCTGCCGTCATGTGCCCTCGTCTGCCTCATGAGACACACGCACGAACACGACGCTGTAGTTTGGCAAGTGTAGCAGAAAGGGGATCACGAGGTTTTTTGATTGCGTTTGCGCCTCTGTGTGTGTGTGTGTGTGTGTGTGTGTTGTTGTTGGTGGTGGGAATTGTGAGGGTGTAAGTTTTGCACAGTCCAGGCCAAAAACAGTGACAGCTTTCTTTCCCTTTGCTGTGAGGCAAGGTGGAAAGATTCCATGTATGTATTATCTGGAAATTGATGGTTTTATGACCACAATGTGTTTACAAGGTTGTGTTTATGAGTATGATGTGTTTTACTGCACCATTACCCCGATCAGTTCCAGGATCTATTCAGTGGCACTGTCAGTTGGATCCACCTGTAATTTTGTGCTGAACATGTGATCAGACAAGTGGCATGTCGGCTCACATATTTTTCTAGTCAAAAGAGTTCTCCGCCTCAAGCAAGCGTGTAAAGAGGTGACGTACAATGATGCAGCAGCACGCACCTGGCATTGCAGGACCAACAGGGTGTGTTAAATATGGAAATGAAACAGACGATTGAAAAGGAGGATAACTAGATTAGAAGTGAGTCTAATATTTATTTAATGGAGCTTGTAATTTTGATAAGGAGAACAAAAAATTGGGCATGACTTTATACATTATAAGAGTTTAAGCTTCCTTGCTGTGTTGCTCAACTCAAGATCAGTTTCAGTTTGACTCATTTGCTTTCAGTCATTCCCACAATCCTTGGCTGAAATGACTCTTGAATAAGGCAGTAAGCAGAGCAGGAACTGAAATAGCCTCCTAATTACAGGTGTGTTTGCTCAAGCACTGATAACACATCTAGCCCCTGGAATGTTGTGTCAGCAGCTATCATAAAACAGCATGAATGGTGCCAGACTGTCCTCAGCACAGCCTCAGAGGTGGATAAGTTACCGTTTCAGTACATTATTGTCCTCTCCAATGATTATATACATTTTATTATCTGTGGTGAGCATCCAGTAGAGTCTAAGATGTGTTATTAGACGAGTGATTCGCTGGCTATTTTGATGAATCACGGCTTTCATGTGATCCAACGACGTAAATAATGTGAGTTAAAAACAATACAGACCAATCATTAACCACGCTGCATGATAGATTGACCAATTAATTTAAACATATCACAATTTTTGTATAATCACAATCACAGTATAATTGCAGTATAGAAATTTTTTTCCCAATAATGCCTCTCTCACCTGATAAATATTTAGTCTCTCTAATCTCTTTATAATATTGGAAATAATGATAGAAAATGAGGCTTTATGACAGTGAGGTCACTCATTAAAGGAATACTCAATACTCAGTATTTCAATCCAATCTCTAACTACTGATTCTGTAATATGTGTGTAATTACCATGGGTAAGAAGTTTGATGTTTCCATATACTGAGAAAAAAACCCCAGAAAACATGTTTACTCGAAATTCACTTATAATGGACATTTGAGGGCAGTTGTTCAGTTACATCAATAAATGTTTACAGTACACATCCATATAACTCAGATTCAAAACTACAACTTTTCAATCCTGGGGAATGTAATTATGCTTATTTACGCTTTATAATACATGAAATTTCATATAATTCATGAACACATTCAACACCCCAACAACCATCCTTATACTTCCATTCTAAGTGAGTTTCAGGTAAACATGTTTTTCATTCTTTTCTCCATGCAAGGAAACATGGAAACTCTTGTCTAGTGAATCACACATTCACTATACAGATGCAATAAACAGAGATTGCGCAGCATAAATTAATCATGATTTGAGCACAGTTGATGAATCAGTTTCAGCTGCATGGATGCATGCTCCCGCCCACTATTTAAATGTCATATGAATATGACAAGTCCAAGTTTAACCTTATATACCTCACACCTAATTTTCATGAAATACACCCTAATAATAGTGATAGTAAGACAATAATAGGAAAGCATTCAGTGGTTATTCAAGATCTTAAGAAAGAGGTAAATGGAGAGGAGAAAAGAAATTTCAGTGAAGCTGAGTTAGAGGTGTTTTCGAAAGCCTCAGAAGCAGCATAGAAGGTAAGCACAAAATGAGAACTTAAAATCGATCAATAAATTAAAACTACTTGAATAGAGGAAAGAATGGTCTGAAAGGTTTGGCTTTTCCAATCCCTTGTTTTAACTGAAATTAATGGAAGCTTGTAGGTATATATATATAGAGAGAGAGATAGATATGGACGTGTGTGCTGCTTTTTTTAAATAAAGCTGTTTAATGTCAAAATCAGTTAGAATATGTGAACTATTTATAGCTAGATTTTTATTTGAATTATTAGATTTTTTTTTTTACTATAATACATAAGATTTATTTAATGATTTATCAATAAGTATAGGTGATTCAAGTTCCCATCCTGAACAAACCTTATTTCCTGGGAAAAAATTGGAAACACTGAAAATCAGACTAACAAAATGAATAAATCGCATATGTGTTTTAGTGTTGTAATTAGATTGTGTTTTAACCTCAAAAACCTCTGTCCAAGCCTGTCCAAACCTCTGTGTCCAGGTCACAGTTTTATGGTGCCTCGTGTACACAAATGCACCACAAATTACTCAACTCAAGTGCTAATGAGCTAATTCTGATTCATATTTACAAACTGACACTTGACACTTAATCTCATTAGCTATATGTTAGTACAAGGTTTCTTACGTCATTTCATTTTTAATTTTATTACTTATACTACTAATGCTTGCTATATTTGCTCTTGTTATTGATGATATTGGTATTATTTCAAGTTGTTGAAAATTTACACTCACTCCATATAGATATTTGCTTGTACAGATATTGCCAGAATTTGTGTACTCGCATTTGGTGATCAGATTTGACCATACACAAGTGTGATGAATGAGGGTCACTGTTTCACACTGGGATTTATGAGCTTGCAGTTGCTGACTGTGAGAGTAATGCATAAAGCTTGACCACATTGTCCTTGGCAGGCTCTGATTTCTCTCTCTCTCTCCCTCTCTCTCTCTCACACTCTGTCTGTCTTGTTCACCCTTTTCTTTCCTCCTCTATTGTAAGTGAGAGGAGCAGGCCGACTTCCATCAGCTGTAAGACCCGTGTCTTTGTCAGGGCAGTGAAGAGAGAGAGAGAGAGAGAGAGAGAGAGAGAGAGAGAGAGGCAAGTAACCTAAAATAACCCAGTGGTGGGGAATACCAACTGATAAACCTGAACGCTGTCTCTGTGGGTGTTCAGCGACTCATAGCCTGGGCTCTACCACCTCTCACACTCCTACAGCATGTTCATATCAGCCTTTCTTAGAAACACCAACACATGTATACACACACACACACACACACACACACACACACACACACACACACACACACACCAAAAAAACTCTACTCCCTCATCTAATAAGTTCTTTAAGGCAAATATAGTCTGAACCTCATGAACCTGGAATCGTTTATTTGCGAACAAGTGAGTCACCACTTTTTATGAGGTTGAGAAGGTGATCATAGTTTATAGCCTAGAGAGACACATTGGCAAAAGACTGCGCTTACCTACACAAAGTTGCGGAAGTCTCTTTTTGGGCCTTTTCTTGTTTATTTTTTAAAACTGTCTAGTTTATTTTTTTTTAAGATCACACACTTTTGTATCTAGGGGGTCAGAGTGTTTTGTGGACTTTTATTCTGTGCATTTACATTGCTTAAGGTGTCAGATAAATTTATATAAAAAGTAATGCGTAGAACTCTCGACTACCATGGTACCTCTTTATAACTGTAAACAGGTAAAAGAGGGTGTGACAGTGAAACATGCTTGCTGAAAATATAATTACAGTCATTTGAAGTGTTTAAAGTAACAGTATTTTGGATACTGAATTACGGTGCATAATTAGTGTAGTATATCCTGAGCAAAAGTAGCTTTATAGTTCATATCTAGTATAAAAAGTATATCTGTTATATGTGCCCTGAGCATCGTGTTCCCCAAAAGTTAAAATGAGACATGAAACTTACACCACTTTCGTAACTTTTTTTTTTTTTTTTTTTTTTTTTAAACAGAATCAACTCATCATCCCTGTTAAAAAAAAAGAGAACGTCAAGACTGTTACACCTTAGTGTGAAATTTTTGGACTTGTCTTGTCATTCAAGAAACAGCTCATAAAAACCCCTGCTTGCTGACACAAAGGCTTCCAGGAAGTAGGATGTGTATATCCAAAATGAGTTCTCAAGGGACGAGCACGGGGAAAATCAAGAGGAGAAGTAAAAGAGCGGAAGAGAAGGAGGAGAAGAGTAGAAAAGGAGGCGTGACAAGAGAAGAGGCTATTGTGAGTGTTTCTCTGGCAGTGTCTTAGCTGGTTGTTGTGAGGAGTGAGAACGAAGCAATCAGCAAGTATACTGCCGCAGAAACTCGTCACCATGCGAAGCCTGTCCAGTCGCATCTTCAACATGTTAACCTAGAGAAAGAAGGAACTCCATTTTATCCCTTCAGCCTCCATTTCAGGACTGCTCAGCACTGTGAGACAGTGATAAATTTCTTAATATTTGCACTTCAATTTCTCATTTCTTGTGTATTTGTAGTGTTTCATTCTGTAATGCATAATTTTGTACTGTGTTCTCTCATTTCTATGATTTTCTCTTGTAATAAAATGAGGTGAAATATGCTGCACAATTTTGCTCCTTGTCCAGCAAGGTTTTAATCACCTGTTGCAATAAACAGCAGCTGATTTTTTTTTTTTATAGCACCTTTTGACAGTGGAAGCCTAGCCGTAACGCAGGCTCGGTGTCATCCTGGCATGTAGTTGAAAGTCTGCATTTGTTTCACAGACTGTCGACACTTAGGTCTTAATAAAGTAGCTGCGATCTAGCACTTCTCTCCTTTTAAGCTGTGATTGCATTAAGTGTACCACTTTGCTGAAACATAGTGGAGAAGTCAGACATCCATTTGGCTGTGCCAGAGAGCCTTTTTTTTCCAAGATGTTAAGTCTGTTCCAAAGTCTGTTTCAGCAGATTACAATAATATGATTCTTAAAGGAAAACACTGAAACACAATAAATATGCTTATACTGAAATATTTGTGATACGCTTAGCGATTCTGGTGCTGATTTGTCTGCTGGTGCCGTATTTTTGTTATTGCCATGAGACGCTGTCTCAAGGACATTGCTAGCGCAGTTACAGTGGCAGTCAATAGGAGAAATAATTTGGAAACATAAGTGAGAATGGTCAGGTATGACTGTTATCAGAGTCAGAATCACTTCATTGGACAAATGTACGAGTGTACAGGAATTTATCTTGGACGATCAGTGCAAGAACATACAATACACAAACAAACAAGACTTAAACAGACCTACAAAATTGCGGATTATAAAACATAGTATAATAAACACAATACGAATACAAAGTCTACATACAACACTATATGGTAAACGGAAGGGCAGTTTTGCTTATTCGTTAGAGGTGGCTTGTTGAGAGAATCGACAACCCTTAGGGAAAAAGTTTCTGAAACAGATTTTTTTTCAGCTCGATTCCTCGCCCTGACGTCATGCAGCTCCAGAATTGAGAGCTGCTGCTGACTGATCAGCATTTCTGCTGTGCTGTCTGTCTCTAAACAGGAAGAGTCTGAGATGAATCGCACAGTTATGGATGAGGTTAAGATGCTTTCAGTGATGGATCGGCTGTACTAAAACAGAACCTTTTGAGAAATGGTAAGTTTCCACGACTTTCTTAGAAAGAACACTCCTGAAAAGAGCAAGAGTTTCTTTCACCTTTTTCAGCGATGTTCAGTGTCACAGATGAAGAGCTGAGAGAGCTGGACAGATTAAAGGATTAAAGTGCTGCTGCATTGGTCTCTGTAGGTAGAGATGAAACAAGCGTTGAATCCCATTGGTGCCACTATGAGCAAGCAACAAAGGAAAAAAAAAGGCGTTATGAGTAATGTAGAAAATCAATAACCAAAGTGAAAACAGCCCAACATGTCATTGAAAGATGTTAAGACTAAAAAAAAAATTCAAATCTGAATTTCACTACAAAATCTTGAACACCACTGAAGATCACATATTATTGATAATGATTAATATGGAAGTCATCCAGGGTGGATTTTACTTCACATAATAAAAGGAAATGACAGTAAAAGTAATGACAGATACTCTTTTACATTTTATCAGATTTTATAAAGTCAAAGTATAAAATATTCAAAGTATAAAATATTATCAGTTGTGTACATGTTTAGTGATGTGTCTAGTAAAGTGGAATTTTTTTTTTTATCGTATTCAGTGATTTGCTTGGTTTTCCTTGCGAACAGCAGGTTATTCAAGTGTGAGAAGAATCTCTTGGCAGTGAGTCAGAAGGGGCTTTTGGTGGTGAAATCATTTTATGGTGCTGATGTGCCTGTGCTTGAAATAAAGGAAGCGCACATTCAAATCTGTGTCAAAGATGACTGAATTTCTTCTAAATTTAAAGCAGTAAATCAGTTCATTTGTTTAAGAAGATCTTTACAAAAGGTGAGACCTTTTCTTTAGAAATGATCTCACCTTTAGTGAAGGTCTTCTTAAACAAATGAACTGATTTACTGTTTTAAATACAAAAGAGTTGCACTAAAGGTGAGAGCATTTCTTTAGAAACTGAGAGAAACTTGTTATTGTCATTCAAATCAAATTAATATTGAACTAAAAATACTTAATCGACAGAATTGATCAGTAACATTATCTGTAACGCATAAAACGTGCAAGCTTGTGATGAAAAGATTTATAACCTAACAGAGCAGATTTCATAGTGACATACTATATAAAATGCATTATATCTTAAATATGTACTCAGGTTTATAAGCCGTTTATGGTTGCTTTTGTGTGTGCTATTTATACTTTATGTCTGACATTTACCCAAATGTGTATAATGCCATTTAAGTACATAAAATAAAATAGTCATTTTTATAAGAGATACATTTAGAATAGAAATTTCTGCAGTAAAATAATATCTGATATATATCTTATATCTATCAATATCTGATATATAATGTCTGCGAATACTGTACATACATATAAAAACGTACATAATTTTAAAATTGTGTATTGTTAACTAACAATATGTGACAGTGGCATATACAGTATGATATGCTGTACAGAGCAGACTTCTAGTCTGATTTACGTAATTAACGGCAATCCCAATTTAATCACTGAACCTAAATCACATTTTCAATCTGATTTCAGTTTGCTCAGTAGGATATCACTGTCTTGATTTACAGACTGCATAACTCTATTTCATATATAATTCTAATAATATTATAGGCTACTAATACAATATTGTAATAGTGATGCCATAAACAAATACTTTAGGACTATTCGTGGAGTAGCATACAGTATACTATTTAAGAAATAACACATATTTAGAGTAATATATTTCTTTAATAAAGGATTCAAATAATGTACTTGGATAAATAGAACTAGCTATTATTTCAAGTGTACAGAATATGTAATTCACTATATAGTACAATATACTATGTCATGCAGCATGCTCCCAGTGGAAAATCTGTGCCAGAATGAAAGGACAAAGCATGGCTCGGTTTGAAGAACCTATAAAACGACTATAATTAGGCTGTTTTGACTTCTTTTTGTGGAAACACACAATTATGCAAGACACAGTTTGGTGGTGTATAAAAGGTTAAGACACAGACCGTTGATTCTCAGGCCAATGTAGCAATAGGTCTGATGGGGATATTTCTGGTGTAGAATTCACAAGCGAAATAGGAAGATACTTCCTACAGCTATGTACAGCTACACAGAATGACAATGAGCCACAGCGTGACACCTACACAGAGAAAATTGTACAGCAAAACAGTCCTAACATATGTTGGCTCATCTTTAGGAAAAAAATTGATCTCTCTCTCTCTCTCTCTCTCTCTCTCTCCCTCTCTCTCTCTCTGAGATGAGTTGATGCATTTGCTGCAGAGTACAGCACAATGAAACACTGCAGCTCTTCAGGAGGCGAGGCTCTGCATTGGCCTGTAGATAACTAAATGAGGAGGGGGAGATTTCCCATTCAATGCATCAGCGAAACTGCAAACTCAGTGATCGGACCACTGGAAACCTGCTCACTATTCTCCCATATAGCAAGAAAAAAAAAAGTTCTGATATCAAAAATGATAAAATACAAGGATATTTATACCTGCTTATTTCCAACTCCAGAAAGCCCGGAAAGACTTTTTTTTTTTCTTCATTCTTTATGAACATTTTAAAACATTTATAATAGCAGCATCACATGACCCAAAGGATTGTAATATCTGCCTGATCTTCTTGAGCAGAATGTATAATTTATTCATGCTAATAAAACAACAAATTTAGGTCATGTCAAATTAATTCATGAAGCAGAACTCCTATAGCCTGTGAGACAAATAAGGTAGATAATTGAAAAGACACGCAAAAGGAGACTTCAATAAAATAAAAATAAATTCTTCAGAAGCATAACGTACAATTAAAGACAAAAGTAAAAGTGCATAAAGCACATAGAAGATAATAAAAAGCAAGACACGGTGTAAAATAAAATTAAAGTCCATATCAGTTTTCATTAGCTCACAAAAGACTGATTAATGCCAGGCCGATACTGATACTGATATAAAGAGATATTGGATACTTTCTTTCTATAACATGGCCTGCCTAGCAAGTAGCATGGCAAGGATCAATATTTACTATTGACTATATTGGCTATATATATTGGCTATATAATTTTGAGATCCATCTTTTCACACTTAGGACAAATGAGGGCTTCATACACAATTATTACAAAAGGTGCAAACATTCACTTATTCTCAAGAAGGCAACACACTACATTAAGAGACAGGGGGGTATAAAATTTTGAACAGGATGAGTGGGAAGTTTAACTGCTCAAGACAAACAAGGGACTCATGAACAACTATCGCAAAACATAAAAACAGTCATTGATCATCCAGATAACAACACGCAGTATTAAGAATCAAGTGTATGTAAACTTTTGAACTGGTTCATTTGTGTAAATTCATTTATTATTTTGCCTTGCAGACTATATGTAAACATCGGTTATGTGCAATAGCTTATTGATGGCAGTACTAAATAAAAAACAAAATGCAATTTTTATGATTCGTCTTACTTAAACTTATTACCCCAACTGTACATTATATTCATTTATATGAAAAATACAGGTACAAAAGTCATACACTGAAAAGTACAGTTTAGTGTCTTTTTTCATTATTATTTTGATATTGTTAACTGAATTAGCCTGCATGTGTATTAGCTAAATATCCTCATACTATTTGGTGCTTCAGGACTGAAAGCCAAGAAGAGTAGGACTGTTCACAGTTCACTGTCTGTCTTTAAAATATAGGCTATATGCTTGTGGTAATTACTGTGTAAAATCACTTCAGTACAGTGATTTAGCCTCATGGTTTATGGCGCCATCTAATGGCCACTCAGTATAACTACACATGTAAGATTTCTTTAATAATAATAATAACAATAATAATAAATATATATTAACATATATAGTCATTTATGGTTTATATATATATATATATATATATATATATATATATATATATATATATATATGCTACTTTTAATATTGTGTGTGTCTGCGAGAAATAGAAATAAAGGAATAGGTATTATATAAATGAAAGTCTATTTTAACAGACTGTTGTCTGAGCTCTAATGGTGGATTACTGTGGATTCGGATCAAATATGAGATGGAAAAAAACTGAATCCTGTGCTGCATTACTTTCAGTTTAGTTAGTAAGTAGTTTTCTTTATTTAGGTTCATTTCAGCTTGACTTTCTCTCATAAGGAGATACTGGGAGGAGTTAAAGTGACACCAAGACAAGAGAAGTTCTCTCTCTCACTCACACACACTTCCATGTTTTTCCTTCAAGTGTCGAAACCTGACTGAATTATTCCTAAGTCGAAAAGAAAGAAATTTCGGGATATTTTGTAGTTAACCAGGAATTGAAAACCTCCTGTAGGTTCAAACGCGACGCTTCGACGAAACCAGAGTGAAAAAAAAATGGAGACTCCTGACTGACTTTTCCTCACAGACTCTACACATGAAAGCAGGTCCTAATCCGGCTCGAGCGCCTCAGAGGAGCTGTTAGAGGAAGTCATGGCGGGGTGGGAGCACACGGACGTGGCTGTGTATGAGCAGGTTGTGGTGTTGTTGTCGTGTGCTCTGTCGGTGTTGGGCTCTGTGCTGGTTATGAGCACGTACGCGGTGTGGCCCGACCTGAGAACCACACCGAGACAGCTTCTAGTCTTCCTCTCTGTAGCTGATTTCCTCTCCGCTGTCTCCTACTCTTATGGAGTTTATAAGGTTTTTAACGCAAACACTTGGGACTGCGTCACGCAAGGAGCCGTTTCCACGTTCTCCAACACGAGCTCCTTCTTCTGGACTGTAGCCATTGCGGTGTACCTGTACATCTTCATCGTGAAGTCCAGTCAGAGACAAGCCGACAGTTTGGTCTTGTATTTTCATCTCGTCAGGTAGCATGGGTGGCTCTTTCACAGGCTGCATGAAAATATTATTCAAAATTCCCACTTCAGTGACCCGTGTTTACAATCTGCTCCTCTCTTTCTGGTTACCTTAACCCTATTTACATAAATTTACATAATTTTATCATCAGTGTGCATCGCTGTAGCAGAACCATATCCATATGACATATCCCTGCTGAAAAAACAACAGAAACCGTCATAGAAATTGTAATGGTTATAATGGGAATTTATGCTCATCATATTCATTAGTTTGCTGCGAAGTCATGCCAATTCTCTAGCTGTTAGCCTTGAATATGTCTAGACCCTTTGCTTGTTCATTTAACTACTCTTTGGATTAAGCTTGGGGGCATGGTGGGTTAGTGGTTAGCCCGCTTGCCTCAAACCCCCAGGGCCGGAGGCTCGATTCCCACCTCCGTTCTGTGTGCGTGGAGCTTGCATGTTCTCCCCGTGCTTCAGGCGTTTCCTCTGGGTGCTCTGGTTTCCTCCCCCAGTCCAAAGACATGCATTATAGGCTGATTGGCATCTCTCTAATTTGTCCGTAGTGTGTGTGCGATTGAGCCCTGTGATAGGTTTGTGCCCCGTCCAGAGTGTCCCCCACCTTGTGCCCCAAGTCCCTCAGAGATAGGCTCCAGGCTGCCCATGACCCTGTGTAGGATAAGCAGTATAGAAAACAAATGGATAATGGTCCCTGTGGGTCTCTACTGGTAATTTGTTGCCTTCTATTGGTGGCATGTTATGTCTAGTGGATACCATTGAAGACCAGTAATAGTTTTAATGGTTAGCTGATGGTTTGTAATGATATTTGTAGTGGAAACCATTAGGATTTCTGTGATGGTTTCTATTGTTTTTTTCCCGCAGGGATATAATGCACTCTGTACACTTTCAAGAAAAAAAGGAAGGCCTATTAATCTGTTCCTTTCCTTGTCACTGAGGTTATGTTTTGCACCTTTCAATATTTATCTTTCACCTGTAAATATGGATATAATGTAATAATTGGACTGTAATTCGCTTTTAGAGTAGAGTTTTAAAGGTACACATGCACCTTTCTAGGTAAAAGCTACTAAAAGAACAAAAGGTGTATGCTTAAGCAACAAGGAACGGTACAGTTTAGTACCCTTTTTCTGAGAGTACTCTTAGTAAGGTGTGCCTAATAAACTGGCCACTGAATGTGTATCTGTAGATACGTTATTTCTCTTTGATTTCTGTCAATCTCCTCATACATCTCTTAAAGTTGTTGCAAAACGCAAGACATCATAAACTGTACACTGCGGAAGAGAGTGACTGATAGTTTCATTGAGCTTCAGGTTTTCACATCCTCATTTTGATTTATATGGTCAGAACGATGCTGGAACATCAACGGTAAAGGAGTGAATCCTATGCTCTAACTATTTAGTAATTCTCGTTGGTCAGAGGGTGTTGATTAATTTTCTGTAACAGCAGCTCTGACACTAGTACCAACTGCAAAACTCATTCACTGGGACTTGTACTGTTGACAATCCTAATAATATTTTTGAAAAGCATGGTTTTTAACAAAGAAAAATGTCTAATCGTTGATGTGGTGATGTTTTATGTAAGGAGTCTCCAGTGTAACAGTAAAAATAAATTAATCAACATTGCTATTGATTTGATTGATTGGATCTACATTTTGATTGATCTTAAATTTGGTGTACTGCATCATTGTGCCAATCTGTAATTGGATTTTTCACGATGACTGTGTTATTTAAAAACATAGATGCCAACAGCCAATCAGCAGGCATTTTACAAGGTTAGCGTTGAGCTACTGTGACAAAACTTGAACAGTATGTTAAACTGTGATCTCATTAGCGTTGTATGTAAATTGACAAGAACTGGCCACTTGGGGTGCTATTTGTGAAGGGTGCTTGGTCCCCATAGATCGCCACTAGTGGCTGTATTCAAATAGAAATTTTATTAATGTAAATCTTTGGTTCAATGCAATAAGAGTATCTAACTGTGTGAAGCACTGTAGCTGAAGGTCACGAGTCAGTAAATGCCAACACCATTTGTCAAACACTGTATAACTGTCTTCTGTGTGTTTTCCTCTAATACTGTCTGTTATAGTTGGGGTATTCCCCTGGCCATCACAGTAGCAGCTGTGTCCCTGCAGAAGATCGGCTATGATGCGTCCGAGGTGTCCGTCGGATGGTGCTGGATCAGCATCGAGGAAGACGATCACGTGCTGTGGATGCTACTGACTGGCAAGATATGGGAACTGCTTGCCTATGTGATACTACCTGTGCTTTACATCCTCATCAAGAGACACATCCACAAAGCGGTAAGCCACTGGCATCTATGCTTGCGCTTTCATTATAGATATGTCACATTGTGAAACTGTCTGTGCTTGTGCTTTCAGTATAGATACTGCCCCATGTGGAACTAGTGTGGCTTTCTAATTATATACTGTACATTTGTCTTTGGTTTGCTGTATTCTTATTCTTATGTGCTTAAAACTAGGAAAAGTGAGCACAATACATTAAGTTTTTTTTAATAGCTCTTAATTTGCTGCTCGTGTTTTGCTTTATGGGATGAATGGAGTTTAGTAGAGAGCCATATCTGGACACAAGATTCATAATTCGCCCCATTTTGTGTATTATGACACCTCCTAAACCACAGTTGCCCAGTGCTAAATCCAGCTTTACGCTCTCATCATATAGCTGACTGAAACTAGTATTCATTTTCGCTTTAATGTTTCAGTACCTGGGTGTGTTATTTTATTACAGCCAATAATAAACCCATATGACATTGGCTTCAAGATCCAACAAAATCATCCTTCACAGTTCCAGTTGCTGATTCTTATTTGTAGTAAGCATCTCACCCTTGTCCATTCAGCATGCAGCCCTCTCAGAGTACCGACCCATCTTGGCCTGCAACCGACTTTCCCGGTCAATTCCTGCAATGGCAGACAGAAAGCTCACCCTCATCCCCATCATCTTCATTGCACTGCGCATATGGAGCACTGTTCGCTTCGTGCTACTGCTCACCGACTCTCCTGCCAGACAGAACCCTGTGCTGGTCACCTTACATGTAAGCATGACGTACACGGCTCCACCAAATAAAATAAAAAATCGTGTAAATAGGTGCATTTCGAACAGGGTTTCTGATTCTGCATAGATACAGTGACACGTTTCTAGACAAAAGTGCAGCATTCAGTGTGACTCACTAGTGAGGTAGAATGCAATCAAAGTGTATACAGCTGATGGCAAACCTTGGTTTCTGAATAAAAAAAAAAAAAGAAAATATACCCATAATTCACAAAAAAGTGATCTACAAAGATTACTGTATCCTGCAACAGGACAATCCAAAACATGGCACAAAAAAACAAAACAAAACCTAGATATGAAATGTCAGCTATTGCCGATGCATTGTAAAGAAGTGTTATGTTCTGAGATATTGTGAGCTTTTTGTGTAGAAGATTGTAGATGTAGTTTAGTTTCACAGAACTGAACCTACCTGTCTTTAAGCATCAGTTCCTCCTTGCAATAAGGAATAAGGAAGGAGTAAAACATGACAGTTAGCTTTAATTGTATACTGCTGACCAGATTCAGAGGTGTTAAAGTTGTTCTGCTTTGTTTGGATTTTGTACAGGGAATCGGGAACACCTTTCAAGGAGCCGCAAACTGCATCATGTTTGTCCTGTGCACTCGGCCAGTACGTGCAAGACTAGTGGCTCGGCTCTGCTGCCGAAGCCACGACACACAGGGCAACTCAGACGTGCCGTCTCAATACACAGCTCGCACACACTCACGTTCTCACACAGACCGGCCCAGTGTCTCCCACATGGGGGTGGATGAAAGCGAGGATGAGGAGTAGTCACTGTTAAAGTGAAAACCCTGCAGCTTGTTGACCTTCATTGCCTCAGCTAGAGCACCACACTCAAACGAGCAGATCTGCAGCTTCTAGAAAAGTGTCCTTTCGCTGAGCTGTAAAGCTGTGAAGACCGCCATGCTTTCTGCACAGAGGAGCTGGCGAATGTGTGTGGGTGCTCAAACTCCACTTTCTGAATTCACAGAGTGCCTTCGAGGATTAAAGAAGACTACAGTCACATGCTGCAGTCCCTACAGTCCAAGTGCACTTTATGTTCACAGTGTAGCAGTGCCATTTTGTATGCTGGCACTTGTTTCACTTAATTTCAGCTCAGGGATGTGAGGATTTAGAGGTCATTTATAATTTAGTGACCAAAACACTGAATATACTGTGAACACGCTATGCAAATACCTGAGACAATTTCCCCTTACTAAACACATCTGGCAACACCGAGTGCCTTGAAGTGGACTAACATTGTATTTGAATTTCTGTTTTAAACAAAATTGGATGTGTATCATGTCTTTATTTAACTGTAACTAGACTGTTTTCTATTAAACGTAATGGTGAAATCTGGTCTGGTGAAATGTACAGGATATCTGGAAAAAGATTACTACTGCTCCAGATCATTTATCTTTATAGTCCAATATGTTACTTGAATAGAATTCGGTCAAAAAGGGGAATTAGTGGCTTTTACATATACACTTTATTGATTTGCAAAGATGTTTTTTTATAAATGTTATGGTTTGTTTTTAGTTTTTTAGTAAAGTTACATTGACCAAGAGTCATTTGAACCTATTCCAGTGTGACTGTCTTCATTATGTTGTCTGTGATGGTTAGCCCACTTAAACATCATGATCCTCTTTGATAATTCTTCCTTAAGTCATAGTCTCCACATATCATATCCATCCAATCCAGTGTAGCTGATTCAAAACACTTTTAACTCCAAGCTAATGATTTCCATTCTTGGAGCTAGAACCAGAGCTAGAGAGCACATGAGAGTAAGCGTCTATTCAGCACATTTTGACTTTGCATGTGACCGTAGATACAAGGCCATGCTGAAGCTGACTAGGACACTTACTGATTCACTATTCTTGGAAGGAGCTATTGAAAAGCAAGTCTTATGATTGCTCCGTAGTAACAGCAACATATTATGTGGGCAGCAGTTTGGCTTTAGGATGATTTTTTTTTATGATCTAGTGAAGCGCTTATCTTCATGCTGATATCAGTGGTGTAAAATCCAATCCTGGAGGGCCATAGTCCAGCACAGTTTGATCATTTCACTGCGTGAGGACTGTGTGATCTGGTGCTGATTTTGGATGAGAAGGCCTGACTCATCATCAATGTTTCAATTCATCCCAAAGGTGTTCAGTGAGGTTGAGGTCAGGGCATTATCAAACTTTACTGTTGGCACTGTGCATTCTGGTAGGTAGCGTTCTGACATCTGCCAATACTAGATTTGTTCATCAGACTGCCAGACAGTGAAGCATATTTCATCACTCCAGAGTTCAGTGGCTGCATGTTTTACACCACTCCAGCCGACGCTTGGCATTGCACATAGTGATCTTAGGCTTGTGTGCAGCTGCTCGACCATGGAAACCAATTTCATACAGCTCCAGATGCACAGTTCTTGTGCTGAAGTTGCTTGCAGAGGCAGTTTGGAACTCTGTAGTGAGTGATGCAACAGAGGTTAGGTAATCCTTTAGTGCTACACACTTCAGCACTTGGTGGCTCTTTTCTGTGAGTTTGTGTGGTGTACTGCTTCATGGCTGAGCTCTTGATACAGCTATTACAGTTGACTGGGGCAGATCTAACAGGGCAGAAATTTTACAAACTGACTTGTGGCAAAGGTTTCATCCTATGATAATGCCGCATTTAAAGTCACTGAGCTCTTCAGTATGAGCCATTCTACTGCCACAGTATCCACATACATTTGATCATATAGTGTATTTCAAAGATCAGGCCGATTATGTATATATACAATCATGTATTGGCACCATAGAGCGTTCTATTCCTGAAAACTTCCACTGACAGAACACATGAAGTCCAAGATGACATCATTTATAGATCTGCCTGTTTTTGAATGACTAAGGTTTAGATTAAACCCATTCAATTCAAATGACCAGTTTAATATAATGGCTGATTTACTCATTTAGAGGGCAGCCAGGTTTAAATTTACAATGGCAAGGAAATTCATATAGCTACTGTAATTGGAATAAACCTATTAAAGAAACTGGCAAAAGTATATGTTGGCCATGGAGTATAATGGTGTTGTCTATGGAGAGAAAGTTCAATTCCATTTATAAATTTTTGGTAGTGTTCATGAAGTGAGCCAATAATTATGGAATTACCATTTGTAGTCGTGTTGGAGCAGAGAAATCGTCAAACTGTACTTCTCTAGGACTGGACTTGTGCACATATAGATTATGTCTATAAGCAAACATTAAATATTACTGCGTTAAGAAATAAAATATATTCAGTATCATGCAGCATGGTGCCTATTAGCTCCAGGGTCCCAGGTTCGATCTCGGGCTCATGTTACTGTCTGTGTGGAGTTTTGACTTTAACTTTATCACATTTAGCACATTTCCTCCAGCCACCTCCACTTTGTTTGCAATTCTGCATAGTGAACACTTTGCCTCCTCCAGACTGGACTACTGCAACTCTCTTCTCATCGGGATCCCTAGCAAGAGCATCCAGAAACTCCAGCACATACAGAATAGTGCCGCTAGGATCCTGATGAGAGTGCGTAAATACGAACACATCACACCAATTCTTCAATCATTACATTGGCTTCCCATTTCCGCCTGGATTGAATACAAGGTCTCCCTCCTCACACATCAGTGCATCTATGGCAACGCCCCCACTTACCTTAAAGAACTCCTCACCCCACAGATTTCAGCACGTCCCCTCCGCTCCACAAACACTCATCGTCTCCTCCCCCCTAGGACTAAGACCCGCACCATTGGGGATCGAGCCTTTTGTGCCGCTGCTCCTCGCCTGTGGAA
>CM040990.1:9149074-9168317 GCA_022985145.1 Pangasius djambal | reverse complement strand
CTGGCAGCTGGTTTTAATTGCTGTATGTATTATGACTCTTTTCTGTAGCACTTTGAGATTTTCTTTAAAATGTAAAGTGCTTTATAAATAAAATGTATTATTATTATAACACTGAGCGGTTGACCTTGGCCTAACCTGTATTACTCAGAGTTGTGATCTCAACACAATTTACTGAATGCTGTAAACTTGCAGTATCCTTTTTTCCTATCAGTGTCCGGTTCCTGGACGGTGCAGATTCCCTCATTCTAATGGTTTATGGCACTGCAGAGGAACATCCCACATAAAAATGCCTTTAAAGGCCATGCTGTGTGGTCACCCTTCTCTTTTCAAACTTCAGCTCAGCGTTTGTCCCGTGCACTGCAGAAATAAAAGAGCCAAGTCCCTCCTGCAAAAGCTGACGAGGTACGCTACAATCAATAAGATTAATGAGTTGTTCAGGGAGGAATAGGAATGAGGTAGTCTGCAGTGCTGCACTGCAGGAGGGAGTCAATCCCAGTTGCACAGAGACCCCTACTGTCGACTGAACACTGCTTCAGACATCCTCAGAAATGGCCTGTGAGGACGGTGTTATTGAGAAGGGAAAATGATTTGATCATTTATTAACAATCATGGAGAGAAGCTGTGACTGTATGTTCATTCATAACATTATAACATAGACTTATTGTAGTATTGTGACCCTGAGATGACTGCTAATAGATTATCCTTGTTTTCAATACTTTATACACTATTTTCAAGATTAAAAATATTCTCCTTTACTAGGCCATCTGTCATTAAGGCTCTCTAGCATCAGAACAACTGGAACAAGCTTGTGCTGATGCAATATTTCTTTCTTCTAATTTATGAGTTGGATAATCTCCAAATAACTGGACATGATGATTGAGTCTCTCCAAATATTTTCATGTCTGATGTATACTGTAATCATTTGGAAACTTTAAAAACTGTGTGCTGATGTAATGTAAATGCAGTGGTAGACTGATTAATTGTGAGGCTAAGCCCGATAAACTCTTAACAGAGACACATTCTGCAATAATAATTGGAAACGCTGTACAAGGAATATTTTATAATTCCTTCACACTAGCGTGAACACAGTGTTTGGCAGCTTTCTACTTCCACTGAGTTATGTCATTCAATGCACTCTTTTCTAGAGTTCTTGTACTTTCCCTCTCAGTGTTTTGGCTGCCTGCCCACTTAATTCATTAAGTCTGTGAGAGGGGAGCTAGGCGCAAAGCACAGAGGTAAAATACATTACCACAACTTCTTTATTCAGATCGTAGATTGCTGATTACGCAATGACGGCTGCTTGAGCTGATGCCATAGAGCACCACTGCTTGAAGGTTAAAAACAACATTGTTTCTGGACCAGTGAGAATTGCTGATTAATTGAAATATGTTTATAAAGGGGGTTAGAAAAGACATTTACAGACAAGCTTCAATCCAGAGTTGGTAAAACTGTCAGGAAAGGCTCTGACACAATACCTTAAACAGATGCTATGCCTCAAACACTGCAGCTACTGACATAGTATACATTATGGGGGTGTAATGATTGGACAATTTGGAGTGATGCAACAATTAAAAGGCAACGATTGGAAATTAATTGAGAAATCAATCATGCATTATTACTTATTATAATTGATTATAATTATATTATTATTATTATTATTATTATTATTATTATTATTATTATCAAGGTTACTATGGCAAATAGTATTGTATAGTAATGTAGTGAATTGTAGCAGATTCAGTGGTATCGTGAAACATCACATTGTTGACTTAAGAATCAAAATCATATCGTATCATGGACACCTGAGGTATACACCCCTAGTAGACACTAGGTGTAAGAGTGTGCATCCCCCTTGGTTTCTAGATAAAGAAATATATGCATATAACTTTATTTTACAGTTTATTTACGAAAAATCCATGTTAATGTAATGTATTTCCCTACTGAAAACCAGTTACAACATACAGCCTAAATATTACAGCAACTGAGTGTAAATCAGTGGTCATATTTACTAGGAAGCTCAAATTTTGCAGCCCCATTGATATGCTTTAGTTTTTTAATGACCCTCATCAAACACATGTTTACTTTGTTCAGTCCTATTTAAGGCATAAAAATTTTTATCAAGGCTTTCAGAGTTATAAAATATATATTAGTTTAAACCATAACTCAGAAGTAAAAGGAATATAGCCACTACCAGTGAGTGAAAGAAGAAACTCTGGATCATGAGCTTGGGTTACCTCCCAAAAACACGCCAGTAGCAGACTGCCTAGACGTATATGTGTGCGTCATTCCCTGTGATGGATTGGTGTCAGTGTTCCTGAGATGGGCTCCAGATCCACTGCAATCCTGACACAGACAAAGTAGTTACTGAAGATGATTGAATGAACCATTAATATCTTACGGTAATTTTATTTTTTCTGACCATTTTGGTTACTTGATAATGAAAGAACTCCTGTTCACATTAACATTTTCCTGGTTTCATCATTATGAATTGCAGGCATGCAAACTCAACTGTACTCAACTGTATGCTCAAAGAGTGGTCTTGGTATTGCTTCAGAAATTGCTGATTGGAGAATGCATATGCAATCCTGCCAAAAGTGGATAATGTTAGATAATGTTAGATAATGTTAGATAATATTGGATAATGTTGGTTAGGCAGAAATCCACATGAAATGCAGCACTGTTATAATCAACAGAGAACACCTACATTGAACATTGTGCATTGCTCATAAAAACCCTGTTCTACACTGCGTTAAAGGTTTTTCTGCAGGTCCTGACATTGAGTAATCCTTCTACTACCCCTTCCAGCAGTTCTTTACATTCTTTTGTATATGAAAACAAGAGGTCATATATCTCATGTAGACAGAGGATAGTGAGCTTTGGTAATCTGGCTACTATTGTTGTGTGAGTGTGAGTGAAATAGGGAACAATAGATGTGTTAATTAAGAGTCAGTTTGTTTGCAAAGTGTGTAACTTGTTTGCCATTCATCAGCGAAGGTGACAGAGAGGACAAGCACACAGTGCATGAGGGATAAATAAGTGTGATACATTATTTCTTTATTTTGTTGTAACATAAGTAGTAATATAAATTATTCCCAATTACCTAAAAGCAAATGCTATAATAATGCAGCATGCAGTATGAGGTTAAACAAAAATTAACAGGCTTGATTCAAAATGATAATTATAGGCTATGTGTGCTTCCTTTAGCCAGCACAGAAACTGCAGAAGTATGAGTCTGAGTCATGGAGTCACAGTGCCAGCAAACAAAAGCATTTTCTCTATACATCTATATGTTTCCAGTTAATCTCACAGCCCTGTTCATCTACATTAGAGTCTGTAGGGGGAGCTGGTGTGCTTTGCATGTCCAGTATCCACCTTCCACACCAGGAGAAATGAGACCTACTCAAACAAGAATGGTTTCTTTTAGAAACTCCCCCAAGGTAGTGGAAATGGCCTGTTCATGACCTCCTTTTCCTGCCAACTGCTTGTTACAGTGATCAAAGTTGGGGGGTTAACCCAGACCTGACAAAGGATTCGAACCAGTTCCAAACAGCCTTCAGTGTTTCCTCTCTTGCCCTGTCAGACGAAAAGTCTTTACACTGCCTACACGCTTCAGCTGTCATCCAAGCTCTCATTGCTCTCTCCAGGCAAAGACAGAATAAGGTCAGGGTGGGGGAAGTCTGATTTTTGCATCAGATTAGTGTCTGAATTAGAAAAAGCAGGACTTACTTTAGGCCTACAAAGTGCGTACATGTGTCAGAGTCAAAGTTAATTTACCTGTATAGATAGCATCAGCTAGATCTATCACGGAACAGTCAGCACATAGATGTACTTCTAGATGAAAGCATGTACATTATGAAGTGCTTTTGCCTTCTCTCAAACACTGGCCTCAGGCTATGTTTAAGTCTGACTCTGAGATGCAAAGCGGAATAGCACTGAAACACATAGCCCAGGATTCAGGAGGGGAAAACACCCTTATATATGCACATACACTGTTTTTCTGTTACAACAAACTAACAAGTCTAGCTAGTCAAGGATCAGAAAATGCACCATAAATGCTATAAGCAGACAGATGCTTGTACACACTGCTTATGAGCTTGCACGATTGGAGTCCCATTTGTGACCCACTGATATTACATTTACAAATGTGTGTGTAAAGGAAAAGACATTATATACATAAGTAAAGTGTCAGTCAGCCTATCACGCATCCATTCAGCTCACTATAACTACGCTTTACCTTGAACTAGTCTTCAAAAATCTTATTTTTGCATTACTGTGTGAATCCATTCAAAATCTCATGCACGAAACACCTTTTTTCATGAATAATTACAGTTTATGTACATTTTAGTTCTCACAACATTCAGTCAACCATGTTACCTGTAACTCATTCGCCCCTATGAAATGTTTGGAATAAGCCACATGTTCAACAGTAAGTTTTACAAAACCTGTCATCCTCTCCTGCTACTGTAGGCTTGAGATAAATGTCCACACCATTTTGATTCACAAATGGACAAGTTATAATATATTTGTCCTACACAAAATTGAAGCTCACAGTGTTTGAAATTCTGATTTTTTTTATTTATTTATTTTTTTTTATTACTACTATTATTAAATTCATTGTCCTGTTATCATGGAAAGGTCTCATCCCAAGCTTGTAACTTTATCACAGTGTGCACGGGGTATTTATCAGTGATCAGCAAGTCTGTAATAGCACCCAAGCAGTGACACCAGTGTCCAAAGTGCATCCAAAAAAAGATTGCAGGCATTCATGTCGTGATCAGACCTTATATTAGGCGTTATTTACAGTTTCAGACACATTGTCACTGTTTCTCTCATTGTCAAAAGACCTCTATATGGAGAACCCTGGGGAAAGAAAGGGGGTGAGTCATTTGTTATTATTCACGTTGTTTTTCACTTTCTTTATTTGTGTCTCATATTGCAACCAAAGAAGACCGTTTTTTTTTTTTTATTGAGACACTCTGTAAACCTATGACTGTGCCACTGAGCCTTTGTTTTGTGTTTTAGAACATTTTTCTCCAAGATGTGTCAAAGTTGTGTAGTTTAACTCGAAGCCTTTGTAAACATGTGTTTCTCTTCCAGAAACTCACTCTGCTGTTAGCTCTTGCTACACTCATCTCTGCATTTGGCTCGTCTTTTCAGTACGGCTACAATGTGGCTGTTATCAACTCCCCAGCCCCGGTACTGACACTGAGTTTACATATTTACTATCTTTGTGTATTGTTTCCGTGTAATCCAATGTAATCCAATGCATGCAAATGGACTTTCAGGAAATGCAGAGGTTCTACACCAGCGTGTACGAGAGTCGCAATAGCACGGTCACCAACGGTGTGTTAACTCTGCTGTGGTCCCTGACTGTGTCCATGTTCCCCTTGGGGGGGTTTTTTGGCTCTCTCATGGTGGCACCACTGGTGAATAATTTAGGAAGGTAACCAGATCTTTTGATTCACATAACGCTTAGACTAAAAAAAGAAAGGAAATAAAGCTAAATCTAGAACCCTTACATGTTTTTTCTGTCTGTCTCCTATATCAGGGTTCAAAGTAGAACCCTTTTAGGAATCAAAGAACCCTCAACTATCAAAAGAACCCTTGAGTAACAGTTTTTTCTAATAATGTTCCCTTAATGGCCTGTTTATTTTATTCATTTCTTTTCTCCTGTGCTAATACAAATGACATTCTGCAAGCTTACTTATCACGCACTCTTAGAAAAAAAGGTTTCCTTGGATAGTTGAGGATTTTTAGCTTCCTGGGGTCCTACTTAGAATCATATATAACCATTAATCATTCTATATTTAACCACTCTTTTAAAGTATATTCTAATTTACTTGATAGAATTCTGGTATCAAGATGAAATGTTTTTTTTTATTTTTTTTTAAATATAATAGTATTATAACTATAAATATCAATTAAATATCACAGTTTTTTGTGTACTACCTCACATTTAAGTCTGGACAATATTGAAATACGTAAGTAATTGTACTTTTTTGTTAATTTACACTATATAGCCAAAGGTTTGTGGACACCTGACCATCACACCTATTTGTGCTTGTTGAACATCCCATTCCAGATTTAGTCCTTGTTTGCTGCTATAATAACCTCCACTCTTCTGGGAAGGCTTCACTAGATTTTGGATTGTGGCTTTTGGGATTTGTGCTCATTCAGCCACAGGAACATTAGTGTGGTCAGACACTGATGTCAGGTGAGGAGGCCTGGGGCACAGTCTGTGTTCCAGTTAATCCCAAAGGTGTTCTGTGGGGTTGAGCTCAGGGCTCGGTGCAGGCTACTTGAGTTCTTCCAACCTTGGCAGACCATGTCTTCATGGAGCTTGCTTTGTGCACAGGGGCACTGCCATGCTGGAACAGGTTTGAGCCTCTTAGTTTCAGTGAAGGGATGTCATAATGCTACAGCATACAATGGCATCCTATACAATTGTGTGCTTCCAACGTTGTGGCAACAGTTTGAGGAAGAAACCCATATGGATGTGATGGTCAGATTTCCACAAACTTTTAGACATACTATATATTGTACTTAAGTATTATTTTGGCGTATTTATACTTTACTCAAGTATTAGTGAAATTGAATACTTGTGCTTACTATTATTACTTTTATTTCCCACCAAAAATACTTTTACTCCTTACAGTTTTATTGAGACCTTCAAAGTTTTCATTACAAATCTCAGTGGTCTCTTCTTCATTCATCTAGCCAATGACCGTATGCTATATATCACTCTAATTGGCTCAGTTATCAATTTTAGAAATCAAGTAAATCCATGTAGAAAAAGAAATATTAAGAATCCTGACAATTCTTCATCTGCTGGTACTCAATGTAGTTAATGCTATACTTCTCTATGTTTTTAAACCTGAGGATGATCTTCCCCTTGCCCTACCTCAGTAAAATATTTCAATATGCTGATGTAAGCAAATACTCGTGTAAAAGGCATGAACACCGTCTGCTATGAAAAAGCATGTTGATGTAAAGTTCACTGATTTTGTTCAAATTAACTGGCTATATTTAAATAAGTTAGCATGTCTTTAGTCTTTGCTAATGCCAAATTAGACTAGCATTAATTAGGGTAGCTAAGATAATTATCTAGGCAGCAAGCCATATTCCAGCTAATAGTAAATATTGGTTATTTACCTTATATTTTATTTCTGGTTAAATCATTAGCAAACTATGTAGCACTAGTCATACATATGACCAGCAAATATAAAGATATTGAATTATTTCTTCAAGCTGGTAAAACAAAAATATATCTTCTAACAGTTTTAGATAAGTAATAAAAGTTACTTTTAACATTGAAAACATGATATTAATTTAATGTTTTACCCTTTTTTTTTTTGGCAGGATATGTTTTATGTGATTTTGTCTGATTTTCATCTAGTTCTTTAAAAAGTAGGCCCCTTTTGACATCAGGATTTATTATTGCCTAACATTCATTTCTCAATGTTAAGCTATAAATAATGTTATGCTATGTTATAACCGAGCCACTGGGAGTGTACTCTCGGTGCCAGTCCCAAGCCCGGATAAAATGGGAGGGTTGCGTCAGGAAGGTCATTCGGTGTAAAACCTGTGCCGAATCAAACATGCAGATGAATGATCCGCTGTGGCGACCCCTAAGGGGAGCAACTGAAAGAACAACAACAAAAACAATGTTATGCCATATTATGCTCTATATAAAGTTACATGGAACTATTTCATATTTAATCACCAATTTACACCATCATACATGTCATATTTGTTCATAGGAAAGGTACCTTGCTGTTCAACAACATCTTCTCAATCGGCCCTGCTATAATGATGGGTGTGAGTGAGGTGCTGGGCTCTTTTGAGATCATTATCGTGGGTCGCTTATTTGTGGGCATCTGTGCTGGTGGGTACTCACTGATACATATCAAATTGCAGCAAATTTCAATTGTTTATGAGAATATAATGTTTTTATGCCTCTTTTCCAGGCCTTTCATCCAATGTGGTACCAATGTATTTGGGAGAACTGGCCCCGAAGAACCTGAGAGGAGCTATTGGTATTGTGCCTCAGCTTTTCATTACTGTTGGCATCTTCACGGCCCAGGTGTTTGGTATCCGAAATATTCTTGGCAACACCGAAGGTAAAGTAGATAAACAAGCGGCTAAGGTTTTTCTCTAGAACATTATTAACTAAAACTGCAGTAATAGATAGAAACCTCTAATAAATAAATGCAGCTGGATGAATATAATGCATTGTTATAATACAGTGAGTATTTTCCTTTGGAAGATATAATATGAGGTATGGTAGATATAATAGCAGCTCAAATTAAATTTGCTAGTGTATTATGTATACATGAGTGTTCGCCAGATAGTGTTCTGTCCTCTCTGCAGGTTGGCCTATCATGCTGGGTCTCACTGGCATTCCTGCTCTCATTGAGCTGCTTCTGTTGCCCTTCTTCCCTGAGAGTCCCCGTTACATGCTCATTCAGAAGGGTGATGAAAATAAAGCCAGGACTGGTATAGTTTTTTTTTTTATTATCATTATTTCTGAGATGAAGTAGAGAAGGAAGTGCAATCTAATAAGTTTGAGAAGACTTATCAGGCAGTCCTTGAAGAGGCAGTTGAACATGCAGTTGAGGGCAGCTTAACTTACCTTTAGACCAAGATTTAGTTCAATGGTGTTCAATACAGAAGATACACACAAAAGAGCCAATGTTAATCAGGGTTGCTATGTTTCAGAAAAATGTTAAGCCCAGCTGAGTCTCAAAATACACACAAAAGACCTGAAGCTAGCCCAAAAACATTGGAAAATTGAGAAGAGAGACATATTTTTCTTCTTTCTCTTAGCATTTGCTTGGGAAAAAGGTCACTGTGGTACACACACATTATTGATATCCACTCCATAATCCCTCCTTCCTTCTCCCAAACTGTGTAATATATTTTACAATATAAATGGTTTTGTATGTCATAGATACACCATCTACACATACAGTTTGCTTTGTAAGTGTTGTTCGCAGAAATTTATTGGATTTAATTCAGATTATTCGCCATAAAACGACATCTTGGCGGCCATAGAGTATTCTTCAACTAGCTCAATCTGGCAACCCGTTTATTAACTCTCCTGTCTGCTGCTCCTCCCCCACACAGTTGGAGCATAATTCCTCCCCAGTTGACTTGTGTTAGCACTTGTTAGTTCCCATTTTTGATCACTTGGTGCAGTAATGACTCTATGGAGCTAAATGAAAATCAATGAAACATCAGCTTAGATTTGTCAAATAGCAACTTTTTTTTTAATGTAATTAGTATAGATGTAAAATGTATGGACAGGTGATATATATAGGGTTTTTGGGTATATATACAGTGCATTCAGAAAGTATTTAGACCGCTTCATTTTTTTCACATTTTTATGCTGCAGCTATATGCTAAATTGCTTTAAATTATCTGTACTCCATACCCTATAATGACAAAGCAAAAACCTGATTTGTGATAACTTTGCAAATTTATTAAAAAGAAAAACCTGAAATATCACATTGACATGAGTAGACCCATTGCTATGACACTTGAAATTTAGCTCAAGTGCATCCCATTGCTCTGGATCATCTTTGAGATGTTTCTGCACTTTGATTGGAGTCCACCTGTGGCAAATTCAATTGATTGGACATGATTTGGAAAGGCACACGCCTGTCTATATAAGGTCTTTCAGCTGAAAATGCATATCAGAGCAAAAACCAAGCCATAAGGTCAAAGGAACTGGAGGAAGAAGTTTGGAACAACCAGGACGCTTCCTAGAGCTGGCCACCCAGGCAAACTGAGCAACTGGGGGAGAAGGGCCTTGGTAAGAGAGGTGACCAAGAACCCATGGTCCATGGTCACTCTGGTTGAGCTCCAGAGATCATGTGTGGAGATGGGAGAAACTTGCAGAAGGTCAACCATCACAGCAACACTCCACCGATCTGGGCTTTATGGCAGAGTGGCCAGACAGAAGCCTCTCTGCTTGGAATTTGCAAAAAATGCCATCAATACCATCCTAGCGGTGAAGCATGTTGGTGGTAGCATCGTGCTGTGAGGGACTGGGACACTGATCAGGGTAGAATGCAGCAAAATACAGAGATATCCTTAATGAAACCTGTTCCAGAGCACTCAGAACCTTAGACTGGGCCGAAGGTTCGCCTTCCAACAGGACATTGACCCTAAGCAGACAGCCGAGACAACGCAAGAGTGGCTTAGGGACAACTCTGTGAATGTCCTTGAGTTGCCCAGCCAGATCCTGGAATTGAACCCTATCGAACATCTCTGGAGAGACCTGAAATTGGCTGTCCACCTAGGGTCCCCTTCCAGCCTGACAGAGCTTGAGAGGATCTGCAGGGAAGAATGTCAGAAAATCCCCAAATCCAAAGGTGTGCAAAGCTTGTTTCATCATACCATCATACCCAAAAAGACTTGAGGCTGTAATCGCTGCCAAAGGTGCTTCAACTAAGTACTGAGCTTAGTGGAGCTAAGTACATAGCTAGTGCCTATTTTGATGTGATATTTCAGTTTTCTCTTTTTAATAAGTTTGCAAAGTTATCACAAATCTGGTTTTTGCTTTGTCATTACGGGATATGGAGTGTATATTGATGTGAATATGTTCTGAATGCACTGTATATATATATATACACAAGCTTGCAATCTCAAAGACAAATAGGCTATACTTCCCAGGATGGTGTTTTTTTCGTGTTTTAGATAAGACTCGTGTTTCGTGTTTAAGATAAGATATGTTTAGACATGCAGCTAGCTTGTGAGAACTGGTCACTTCCTGTTTTCCCTGAGCAGTGACTTTTCAGTTGCACAAGATAACTAAGGATGTGACTAACTAAAAAAATTACACATCATGTACAAACAAGACAAAGCAGCAGTGAATCTATTCAGTCAGTGTAATGATTTTGGAAAATGCTTAACATCCACCATATTAAGAATGTATTATTTGCTTACAATTTTTTATAACATTTAATTTCCTTCAAGTCTCTATAAGCTGAATAATGTTAAACCTTATATAGAATAGAGTGTGCTGTGCTGTGTTGCAGCACTGCAGCGTCTGAGAGGATGGAAGGACGTAGAAGAGGAGATGACAGAAATGCGACTTGAAGCGCAGTCAGAGAAAGCCGAGAGCCAGCTTTCTGTGCTCAAGCTCTTCACCTTGCGCTCTCTGCGCTGGCAGCTGTTGTCCATAATTATCATGAACATGGGCCAGCAGTTGTCAGGAGTGAACGCCGTAAGCCACGCCACACTGACTACAAACCACTCAGAGCACCATTCTTTCCTGTTACATCTTTCCATGTGCTTTTAATGCACGCCAGTATGGTTTTGTTGCAGCTGGTTTAATGTGAGACTTTACTGAGATTGAATCCCAAGTCTATCCGCAGATTTATTACTATGCGGACAGCATCTTTTCTTCAGCCGGAGTGAACGAGAACCACATTCAATATGTGACTGCTGGAACAGGGGCTGTGAATGTATTCATGACCTTTGCTGCAGTAAGTGTTTAAACAAACCATGACCAAGCTGTTCCACATGACTGGTCATTCATGAGTGTGTTTTGCCATTGCACAGGTGTTTATAGTAGAAGCCTCTGGCAGGAAGCTGCTGCTTCTGATTGGGTTCGGGATCTGCTGTGCAGCCTGCGTGATCCTCACTGTAGCTCTCAGTCTGCAGGTACAGCCCATATCACCAATCTCCCAGTATAACACTCAAAATCATTTTCAATTTTCACTGTAAGTGCCTGCGGGCTCACCATTGTAATAAATATCATCAGTGGAGTGTGATAGATGTCATAAATAGAGGCCTGGATCGCTGGGATGGAGAACATGCTGCTGCAGCAGTTCTTTGTCTAGTCAGTGTCAGAAGGATGTTCATAAATGTGAAAAAGTTACAGTGCATTAATAGTCTGCTGTACTATCATAGGATACCCTGCAGTGGATGCCCTATGTCAGCATCGCCTGTGTCATCATTTATGTCATTGGCCACGCCATAGGCCCGAGTAAGTGCAAATTTGATCTCATCTAATCCGGTGGTTCTCAATTTACTTTGTCTAAAACCTCCTTTTTTGGATAGTAAGTGTCACTGCATGACAAACATAAAGTAGACTCTTAAATTCATTCCTCTACTTTCTCAGTGAAAAAAAAGTGTTCTGAAAATTAAGTAAAAGACTTCTGGTGCTTACTTCCTATTACAGGTCCAATTCCCACCGTGATTACCACTGAGATTTTCCGCCAGTCCTCAAGACCTGCAGCTTTTATGGTGGCAGGCTCCGTGCACTGGCTTTCAAACTTCACTGTAGGCCTGGTGTTCCCCTTCCTAGAGGTCAGCGTTCACCCGCAATTCAAAAGCAAACACTCTAAAGAAACTGATTTGATTATATCTAAGAAATTTCTGAATTGGTCAAATCTTTGAACATTTTAAGACACACTGGTAATTGGTAGTTTGAAGGCTCTCTGGACTCGTTTGAGAGATTTATGGTCTCAGATTGAATACACCCATAGGACCTCATAATAGACAACACAACAGCTAATGAGCAGGACTGCATTCCTTATGTTTTCCATGTGTGCTTTCTACAGAAAGGTCTGGGGGCCTACAGCTTCATCGTCTTTGCATTCATCTGCCTGGTCACACTCATCTACATTTGGGTGGTCATCCCAGAAACCAAGGGTTCCACCTTCTTGGAGATCAGCAAGCTGTTTGCTAAGAGGAACAAAGTGGAGATTGCGGTGGAGGATGAGGGTTGTAGGATGCAAGAGGCTGAAGTGACAGACCATGTAAAGGATGTAATTACAACCTTCTAAACACGGGATGGCCTACTGAGTGCTTTTTATGTATATATCAGACCTTTAGTCTAGGTCAGAAGCTCAGTGTACATTGGTTTGAAATCATACTGTTATGTTGTCTCCTTTCAACTGATGACTAGAATGCAGACTGCAGACTAACTGTAAAGGGCATCGGGTGTTTAAAAAAAAAAGTTGGTCTGCTTCCTAAAGAACATACATCATACATCAGCTGAAAGTGTAATTATATGTCTGACATTGTCGGACTGCACCTAGTGTTGATGTTAAATAGCCAACATAATTACAGTAGAACAAATCCTGGCTCTGCTAGTATTACATGTGTGCACTGCAATTTTACAAGCTGTCTGGAAACCTGAGATCAGACCAAGGCAAGTTCTAAAATCTGGTGTAGCAACAGTTGAATGAATCAGCAAGAAGTTTTCCATTCTGTTGACATGTTTTTACTTATTACGTGAACTTATTCATGTTTTCAACTATGTCCAGCAAACACGATGATGTCGTACACAGTTTCATTGATACTCCATGAAAAACCCTTCAGGGAAACTAAAAACGTTTAACTGTTAAAATGACCCTTACACTTTTCTATGACTGTAGGTTTCGAAATCATGACTAAAATGCACTTTTTTCTCTTTTTTATTTTCATAGAAGATTAGCCAAAGAACTGCTGAGATATCCTAGAGTTTACTTATTACTTGTATGTATAAAATTTAACTTCAGGTTGGAAAACCTTAACTACATGTTGGAAAAAAAACATATCTTGTTTGTTACTTTATTTTAAAAACATTCTATTAAATTACACAAATAATTTTTTAATTATTCTGAAGTTTATTGAATGCTTGTAGATATGTAGATATATATATACATAGAAGAGAATTTTAAGTACAAAAATGATATACCCAAAGGAATAATGATCAATAGTCAGTGCTTCAGAGAAGAGAAAATCAACATCATGTTATTCATGTTATTTAGAAGAAGTTAAATGTGTTGAATCAGGAGCACTTGTGTTCAGTCTCCAGTTGGACTCCTCCATACAGACTCATGCGTGTGACACCCCAATTCAGCACGTTGCCTTTCCCCGGGTTTCTCTCACAGTTCATTTCCTCCTCGATCTCCTCAGGACCCAGCACATAATCCCATATATTCACATCAGTCATATAGCCCACGAATGCATCTGAATCAGAGATTCCCAGGAAGCCATCCTGGTCCTTTCCCAGGATGAGGTCACCACCGGGAGGAATGGTGTAGCCCGCTCGCAGGTACTGCTCCTCTCCAACAACACCGTTCACCCAGAGCTCAGCCCCACCAGTGTGTGAAGCCCAGGTCAGACAGTAATGCGCCCAGGCACGGGGGCGCAGCTCATGGGGAAGGTTGACGAACTCATTTCCAATCCAGAGCCCCACCTCGTAGCCCATGGTGATCGTGAGCTCGTTTTCGTTTTTGGAGGTGGAGTAGGAAAGCACGGTGTGCACGGGGCGGAAGTGCATACGCAGGTTCATGCACACCGTAAAGGAGTGCAGGTTCATTGGGTGAGCCAGGTTGATCAGAGCATAACTCTCTGGCTTGCTTGCAGGGAAATTAAGCACTAGTGGGAATATTGCCTGTGGCTCTTAAGGGAAAAAAAAAGGAAGAGAGTGTTGTTATTCTTTTCGGGGACATTCACTAATTGAACAAAAAAAATGTAATTCATGCTTACCTTTGTTGGTAGGCCTATAACCACCATCTAAACAGCAAGCAAGGTAAGAGAACACTTTGTACAATGACTAGTTTTCTATCTATAGTTAAGAAAAGCAAGTCAATTCAATTTCCTACAATACTGGCACAAGTAAATCATACCTGAGTGTATATGTTTTCCAAGAGAGGTAATCATGCTTTCAATATTTAAAAGCTTTGCCTCAATCTCCTCTTGCCTACAAAATGCTGACAAGAGATAATAATAAAACAAAATGTAGCTGCACACAAAATTATATTTAACCACTGCTTTTTAATAGAAAGAGCTGGTGTACATACTGCCTTTGCCCAGGCGAGGGAGGAATGAGGACTCTACCACTCGGTCATTGAGAGGTTGTGCCATGCGATAGTCATTCCACAGGGTCTTATTTTCCAAGTCCATAAGTGTGCTCTCCAGCTTCCTGATCTGCAAGTCACAGTCATTAATTAGAGATTCATTTGAGACTGTTGTTAGATTTGAAAAGCATTATAAGCATGAAATACCTGGTTATGGGACAGGGTGATGGGGGTATCAAACACAGTCCACAGGATGCTCTCGTAGCATGGTGGCGTCGTGAGAGAGCCCTCGTATCTGAAGAAATGGGCGAGGTTCTCGGGGAGCATGGAACGTACATTTAGAGTAGAAATATTCATGGACTGCCCTGAGAAAGGTTATAGAAAGGAAGTGTATGAGGACTGAGTGTTGAAGTAAAATGTTGGTCATAACATTCATTAGGTACCTGCATATTTGACTTTTGCCAGGTTATTGATGAAGTCGCTGTAGTATGTGTTCTCAAAATGCCCATCCTAGATACAAGCAAAGACACACATTAAAAAATATTATTGTCAGTCTGACAGTAGACCCTGATAAACACATTTTCCATATGAATGTGAGAATCAATGCATTCATAAATCAATGCTAAAAGCTTGGGTACAAGCAGAAACTGTGAGCTAGAGACAGACTGCATAACGCAGCTGAGGAGAAAGCGTGTAGCAGTGCTATTACAACAGCCAGGCACTAACACTAACACTAGCCAGGATGGCCTGCATATATTCCTCTGGGATTAAAATAGAAGCCAGTGAGCCGAAACACAATGACTAGATCAATGGCCTCGTTTAGTAAAGTGCCTGACCCTGCACTGCACTTACATTTTAGAGAAATTGTCTCAATAATTGTACTTGTTCCAGCTACTAATAAAAGTATTAGCAGGTCATAGTACTGATCGTAGCTGGAGAAAGTCTAATTAAATATGTAACTAGGGTTCAAGCGCATTCTAGTGAAAAAAAACCCAGCCTTTTTCAAGATTTTTTGTGCATTTTTCAGACTTATATACTGCAGAGTATGTTCAATATTTTTTGCTAAATTTCATGGGCCCTTAGTTGTAAAGACAAACCATGAAATATGATCATATCCCTATGCAATAGGCAGAGAATGTGTGTGCAAAGAATAAGAGAATCGGAAGAATATAGATTCAGCACCTTGGATCGATAGCATTCTGCCAATAAAATTTGTACATTTTGCAGAACAATTTCCTAATTTCCACTTTTCCAGGTCTACAAATCAGTGCTTTGGAATTCCATATATTTTTAGACCTGCAAAAGAAACCTACTTAACTAGTTAAAGAATCTCAGTTGAGTAATGAAAATTAAAAAACAGTTTGACAGTAAATCATTTACATTTCTATGCATTTGAAATAATGGGAAATGTTAAAAACAGTGCAATTTTTTATTAAAAGCTTTCTACAGGTATTAACATTCTAATACTCAAAAAGCCAAAAATTCAAATATTCTTTTTGCTCTGTTTCCACAAGATGGCAGTCTCATACCCAAATGAAGTTGTAAAAAAATATTTTTACATAATTTTTAGCTCATTTTGGTATGTTAAGGCTAATAAATGTGTTATGTCTTACCTCATAAAAGAAGGCCAACACTGCCAGACCATCAGGCTTATCCTTGGCCTCATCAAAGCTCTTGTACTTATCAGAGTTATAGTGGACCACATGAAGCTGCGAAACACACCAGGCCACATGAATTAGTGCAAAGTCATACTTGGTGATTACAGGAATTAAAACACAGCTCTCATAAAAATCATACAGGAGTACTTTAGTGGTAGTTTAGTTTTAGTTGCTCCACATGTTATGTTAGGTGATAAGACATTTATTATACATGAAAGGAATTAGCTGGTATTTGTCCAAGACTTGAAATAGACAATGGAGGAGCGCTAAATTAATAAATTACCAGTTTCCTTCTACTTCACAGTTACATTGCTATACATAAGGTGAGCACATTGAGCACAACAGATATGAAAACAACAAAATGTCTTACTTCTGCCATATAACGGATGCCATCCACAGTATGTTCAGAGCCACTGGCTTCCAGGTCCCATCCACCCCAATGTAAGTGCATTTGAACAGCTGTGTAGCGGTCTGGCAGCCCCTTTGTTATCACCATAGTGGGTGGAAGGTTAATTTGGACTGGTGAAACCAAAAAGAGGGAGAAAACTCAATAACCCTCATACCCTCATATTTGGGAAAAAAAAAACTATCATCACTGATAACATGAAATCCACTATTAGAGTGTTCATGAAGAGTAATAGAAAAAAGAAATAAATATAAAAATATAATATATTTTATATAAATATAAAAATAATGATACAAGGAAGGAATGTAGGAGTCTTATTCTTGCCTTGAATTATTCACTCTCTTTGTATTAAGATATTTGAATGAGTGATTCCAAACATGATTTCACTTTGTTCCAATCATTATTCTTACACTTGAACATGAGATGGTAAACACATTAAAAAGTCAAGAGGCACTTGACTGCAGACAGGCGCATTTAAATAATTCTTACTCTTATGTTTTATATTTGTAGAATGTCAACGTTCTTTTAACATGACTTATAGGTGGATGTACAGTACTGTGCAAAAGTCCTAGGCACATGCAAAGAAATGCTGTAGAGCAAAGATGCCTTCAAAAATAATCAAATTAAATCTTTCTACATTAAAAAATAAAGAGCATATAAAGAGCAGTAAACAGTAATAAATGAAACAAAGTCAATATTCGGTGTGACGAACCTTTGCTTAAAAAAAAATTGTAGTCTCAAGTACAATTTGTGCAGTTTTATAAGGAAATTAGCTTTACTGAACGTCTTGCTTCTGGAGACTTTGACTGTCGCACTTGCTTCTTATTTTTGCAGCAAAACCCAGCAGCCTTCATTATGTTTTTTTGTCTGAAAAGTGGTCACATATGTAATCTGCTGCTTTCTTTACTGACATACAAACATTTTTCTGTAACATTTAATTTTGTGCTGGAAAACTAATGTTTGGAAATGTTTTGTACTGACTCAATAATGCAGAAAGTCATAAAACAAAAATCTATAACAAAATTTGTACAAAAAAAATAGGGTGCCTAAGACTTTTGAATAACTTTTTGTTTTAAGTGGATCAAAGTCTATAAAAACTAGATAAGTGTGTGTGTGTGTGTGTGTGTGTGTATATATATATGTTTGTGTGTGTATGTATGTATGTATGTATGTATGTATGTATATACATTTTTATTTTCTGAAAAATATATTCACTGGGCTTATTGGAAGCAAGCTGTGTGAGGTGTGTAGTTGTGGAGGTGTGTAATATCAGGCAGTTTTATAGTTTTATATCCAGCCCCACCTGTACTGGCATGCATGGAGGAGGGATGGGAAACCTGCAACATGTTCCATTCAGGTGAAGTGATGAAGAAAACAGCTTGGCAGGTAAGAACCTGATTTGTAAGTTGAGTTCTGTGCTGAATTAGAATTAGAGCTAATTTAAGGTTTGGGGAATCTGTTCGTGCATTGATGTGGATCATCAGTATTTCCTTGGAGTATTTGCATTCCCAGTACTTTTAACCCACTGAACCTTTTCTAAGCATTTCTAGAGGACGTGTATGGAGGAGGGTGAGAGACATTTACCCGAGTGCCCGTTGTTGATCATGAGGAAGTTGCCGTTGTTCACCTCGCCATATCCGGTCATCTCGAGCTGCAGCATGTGCGGATTGAACCGCACGTTGCGCCGCTGGATGTCGATAGGAGACTGTTTACGGCCACTGCACGCGGGATACTCATCCGGCCAGTGCGCCTGATCCAGAGATCCCTCTGCCAGATAGACAGCTTTATCACAACACATTCCAGGTCTTCCGGCTGGTAAACGATTGCCTGATCTGAGGAGCGTTAAGGCTGAAAAACAGACTCGTGCACTGGCGTGCCTTCACAACGCGTTGGCATTTTAATAGTCTCACTTGTGCTTGTGCTCTGAGTTTCTGGCAAATTTGAAATTGAAACATGTTCTAATGTATTTACTGGGTAAATAAACGGTTCGGAGAAAGTCTATACGGTTATAAATAGCAGCATCGAGCTAGGGTGAAAACTAAAACATAACACTGTGCTGCAGAAACCTCAAATATCCACAAGTACAAGTTTTCCCACACTCCCACAAAAAGGTCCCAACCTGTACCTTTCCCTGTCTCTGGAATGGTACCCTCAAAGAATCATCTTCTGTAGTTTTAGTGTGTCTTTTACCTAGATGCACAGTGTACCTTTACTTTTTAAAAGGTAATTACACTCCAAATATGTACCAAGGTACACTGTATCCACATTACATGACATCCACAGAAATGTACCACCTCAGAGACAATAAATGGTACAGATTTTTTTTTTTTTTTTTTTTTTTGTGAGTGCATTACATTTTATTGCAATATGTTTTCTCA
>CM040990.1:9135396-9148974 GCA_022985145.1 Pangasius djambal | reverse complement strand
AATACTGTAGGAGTAAATATAAATCTAATTTAAATCTAATTTACAAAATTAATAGTACTTGCCTTTATATGTCCAGTGCACCCCAGCGCCAGCCAGTACAAAACTCAGTGAAACAGCATGTATGATCGCAGTGAACAGCTCCATTGCGCATCTACGTGTGTGTATGGCACACTTGGACTGGAGCAGCTGCTGAAAGGGAATGGAGGCGGGTTTAAACACGCTGGTGCCCTGAGGCCAAACCGGTCACTCCTCCATACATCAGTGTTTATACAAATGTTTATATGCTGTATGTGAGAGAATGATGCATGATGTAAATAGATGACGGAAAGGCCTATCCATTCATTATCCCAGGTTATACCAGTGTTCATTTCCAGCACCAGGATCCACACAAGAAGACATTAGTCCTTCAATTTTAATTATATTTTTTCATTTCAAGTATACGTGACCATCAAACCCATACTGTTCTTCTCCAAAGCCTTTGTATGCTATAGTATTAAGATCTCCTTTCACTGAAACCTAGGGGCTCAAACAATGCTTCTGTGCACAAAGTGAGGTCCATAAAGATATAGTTTGCCAAGGCTGATGTGGAAGAACTCGAGTTGGAGGCTGTTACAACAACAAAGGGAGAACTTTGTCCATGTTAATGCCCATGGTTTTGGAATGGGCATATGTAGGTGTGATGGTCACGCGTCCAAATACTTTTGGCCATATGTTATGCCATTTGTGCCATTTTTGTGCCATTTGTACAAAGTTAAGTATATGTACACTGAAATTCCTCAGGTAAATTGCTTACAATCTAATATAAGGCAAAGAATATACAAATGCACATACAACCCAAGAGTATGAAGAAATATGATCAAAATAGAATTAAATAAGTACAACAAGAATACAATAAATAACATAATATACAAGTTAAGGAAAGAGAGATGCTTTGTGTGGTGTGAACAAAGCATTGCACTGTGCTAAAGTAAGGTATAAAGTGACCAAGTGACAATAGACTTATTAGGTGTAAGGTAACAAGGTGACAAGGATGTCTCAGTTATCGCATGATTTGTTTATCTGAAAGGACACATGAATAAACTATTATTTCTAGTTTACCCTGGGTTACGTCACTGACAGCCTCGTTGCATAAATATTAGTGAATTATTCAAAATATTTGCAAATAACCCTTTTGTAGCCTGTGTCTAATCACAATGTGCCTTCTATATACATCATTTATATGTTTATATATCAATATTTATATATCAATATTTATATGAACATTTTTTCCATTTTCAATTAATGATGAATGATCAGCCATCTGTTTATTAAGCTGTGTTCTTGTATATTTACCTTTACGTTCTAAAAAACCTGAAGAAAATTTGCTTGAAGAGTACCTATAAACATGCACTGCCTTATTGAAGCCCTTGGTATTTTATCAATGGATTTATATCAACATGCCATATTGTTTAAGGATCCTTATATTTTTATTCTAAAGGACATGACTAAATGATAGACAAGCGCAGACTTGCATTCTGCATTGTAAAGAATAATTCTGACATGTATTCATTGGAAGTTTGTCTAGTGAGAACACCCACATATAATACTCAGAGGCTATGGAAATTACACAATAAATTTATTGTTCTCATATCTGTACCTTATTGCGTAATCTTTCATTTTATTTCTATTCATTCTGATTTCGGAGCCATATGCAGGAAGGCTTTATTGGCAGTACCAATACACAATCCAACACAGTAACAGACAATGGTCAAAACACAAACAGGCATCACACAGCAGAACCAGAGGATAATCCAAAGGATAATGAAAGGAACAGACAAAGAATCTAAGCACATTGGAGGCTAACAGTGATAAAGCAAGGCTCAGAACATGTGCAACAAGAGCATTACCAAAATTTGAAATGAACCATTGAAAAGTGTGAGCTTATATACGTGAAACAAGGAAGTGGCGATGTCACACTAGAAATCATTTTTCCTTTACTGGTAGGGAAGGGTAACATCCTGAGCTGGTGTTAGAGAATCTGTTACTCATCAGAGACATGGTTTTCGTATGCCTGGATGGCCTGAGCTAAATGATGGGTGAACCCAGTGTATGAGTTCTCCTAGACTCACAGAGGCACAAAAGTTTTGTTTGGTGGGCATTCAGGTGGTGTGTGCTCTTCTCTCATTGCCCTGCTGATATCTTCCCAACAAACAGGCACTGTGATGCTCAATGTGGAAATGATTGTTTCTTCAGGTTGTGGCCCGAGGGACCAAGCATTGGCTTTTAGGTTCTTTGATCCTGGCCTGTAAGTGAATGTGAATCTGAACCTAGTGAAGAAAAGCACCCATCATTCTTGGTGCAGATTCAGTCTTTCAGCTGATTTAACATAGCTACTATAATATCATGATTACATGGTATTAGAAGACAATTTATTATAAAATGGTAACTACTCAGCCACTCATACATTAATTGTATCTGATTCAAATTTTTTATTTCTCTATAAGTATCAATTATTAATAATTATAATTATTTACAATCTCACTACATGTTAATTACAAATATGAGGTTAAATATCCTCAACTAGTGGGTGGTGTATGCTACTTGCTTGTTTGGAGCTACTGTTCGAACCACATTTTCTAATTATTTCTCAAAAATTCAGCTATTCAGTTTGTCTATGTGGGCAGTAGCTGGTTAGAGTAGCTTGCATTTCTTAGCTCCTATGCAGAAGACACTGAAATCAATCAGTTGGTAATGTCAAAAATGTTTACACTTTTCTTTTTTGCTGCACTTTATTGACAGTCCCTAACCTTTCAGTGGTATGCTACTTGCTAGTTTGGAGCTACTGTTCTAACCACATTTTCTAATTATTTCTCAAAAATTCAGCTATTCAGTTTGCCTATGTGGGCAGTGGTTGGTTAGAGTAGCTTGCATTTCTTAGCTCCTATGCAGAAGACACGGAAATCAATCAGTTGGTAATGTCAAATTTTTTACACTTTTCTTTTTTGCTGCACTTTAGTGACAGTCCCTAACCTTTCAGCGACTGATACTCAAAGAGTGTATTCATAGAAAATGCTCTCCTTTTTAGGTCACATTAAAGACACATAGTCTTACAATAGTTTTGTGTGCTGTTCATGTACTATTGACCAGAAATCCCCTGATGTCTGAAAATGAAACTAACTAACTGTAGAGTGTTAACAGACAGCCAATTTGCCCAGCAAACCAAAAGCCAAAAGCCAGTGGTGATATTCCTTTGAAAATATTCTGATCACTAGATTGAAAACCTAAATATTTATTCATAGCTTTTGATTCATTTTGGGGCCCCTTTCACTCCAGGACCCTGGGCCACAACCCAGGGTAGCCTGTGCACAAGTCTGGCCCTAGATTAAGGGGATTACGCTTGTGTTGTGATACAGTCCCTATGCCACTCGCTGAGTCATTTAGGTCTATTACAAATGGCTCAGGATGACTAGAATGCGAGCACTAATCAACCAGTCTTTGAGTGTTTGAAAGACATCAGAGGCAGTTTCACTGCATTTTAAATTTTTGTGTTTTCCCTCTGGGTGTGCAGTGAGAGGAGAGACTACAGATGGAACCTTGGATGAACCACCTGTAGAAATTGGTGAGCCCCAGTAGTTCCTTGAGATTTTGGGCTTTTGGACTGATCCATTTTAACTCCCCAGATGTCTAAGATATAAGCAAGAAATGAGATGGAGTTTTTATGAAATTCATATTTCTCAGGTTTTTGTTTATGTGGACTATAACAAAGTGGTTTAGGTGGACTTACAGTGGACTTCACTTACAAAGGCTTGGAATACTGAGGGAGCATAGGACATGATTAAGTATCCATAGTGACCTGAAGCTGTGATAAAAGTAGTATAAGTTTCTATGGTTATGGATATGGTGCTCATCATTACTATTCGTTGAACAAGGGTTTACCCTCTAGGGCATGGATGTTAAGGGCTGATTTCACATGGATCATAGGGAGTTTGAGTTGTTGTTTGAGTTGTCTTCTTCCAAGAAGTTACCTGCTGTCCCAGAACCTCTGAGAGCTGCATAAGAATGGGATTTTGAGCACCATTGAGAAAAAGTGCAGTTGTTTTTTTCTCCGAGGATAATTTCAAATGACTGACTTCGATTGGCTCACTCTCACATACCCACTATTATATTAGAGGGTTAATGATACACTGGGGTTTTGTCTGTACATACCACCAGCTGAATGAATTCATTAAGGGGCATTGGTTCATCATTGCATGCTAGGTCAATTTGAAGTCTCCCTTTGAGTCCTCAAGATACTTTCATTATTTGAGAGAAAATAGTTGCTTTCCTGCATCTGTCTTTGAAACATATTTATCAAACACCTCCCAAAATGCTGGTTCAAACTGTAGGAATGACCGCCGTAGTGACAAATTAATATGTGTAAAAAGCATTTATGTTTCTTTATTGTACTATATTTTTCTGCTAGTAAGTGGTGTTAAAAATTGGTCTGATGATCAATGAGCCGGTGTGTTATGTTGTGGCATGATAGGCCAGGTGTGGTGGGCTGCTCTGGGCCAGAAAGTCCAGGGCCACTTTTTTGTCCCAGTCCACCCCTGCTTTTGAGTATAGTAAAGTGCCGTGGTCCAATGAAGCACTCTTCCAGTGAGTAGTGATATTACAAAGATTATCTTATAGCTATAGCTATATCTATATCTATAGCTATAAGTAAAAAGGAGAAAGTATCGCAGTAGAAATTCTTTGCATTTGCCCAAGGACACATTGTATTTTTCATGTAGGGCTATTAAAGGTTTGGTCCCAGTGATTTCTGGGTTAACTGCCTGCAATGTCTCAATCACATCTGCCTATGGAGTTTAAGAGAGTGCAGTATTGCCTCAGCAGACAGTGATCAACTTCTCAATGGTGGCAGAAACATGCTGTATCTGTGAAGTGCCTTGTAGTTGGCCTTGAGAGGTGACTGCAATGTGTAATTCCCGAACCTCTGCTAGATCCATGCAAACAGACAAAGTCTTCTGTAATGTACTGAACTCAGGAGAAAGTTTATGATCCATATACAGGAAGACTTTATTGACAGTACCAATACACAATCATAGAGCAGGCAAGGGACAAAACATAATCAAACATCAAAATACAGATCCTAAGCTTAATCCATCTATCCATTTTCTGTACCGCTTATCCTACACAGGGTTGCAGGTAACATGGAGCCTATCCCAGGGGACTAGGGGCACAAAGCAGGGGACACCATGGACGGGGTGGCCAACCCATTGCAGGGCACAATCGCACACTACAGAAAAATGCCAAGCAGCCTACAATGCATGTCTTTGAACTGAGGGAGGAAACCAGAGTACCCAGAGGAAACCCTCAAAGCACAGGGAGAACATGCAAGCTCTGTGCACACAGGGATGAGGCAGGATTTGAGAACTCAATCCCCAGAGGTGCAAGGCAACAGTGCTAACTACTAATCCACCTTGCCCACCAAGCTTATTCCAAAGAGTAGTTAAATGAACAAGCAAAGGGTCTAGACACATTCAAGGCTAACAGACATGACCAAGGCTCAGCGCTTATGCAACTAGAGAATTGGCAAGACTTCGCAATAAACTAATGAAAATAGAGAGCTTATATGTGAAATGAGGAAGGAAATTGGGGTCAGAGGTCGAGCTAGAACTCAGGAGAGTGTGACCTCTGCTGATGGGGAGGGGTATAGTCCTGAGCTGGTGATACACCTGTCTACTTCTGGTCTATTACTATTCTGTTTTAGTATAGTATCTTTATCTATTAGTATTTTTTTTAATTAGATAATCATTTAAAATACATGTTTATTCCAGAATAATATGAACTGAAATGAAACAATTAAACAGTTTTTACAGATTCTTTTGTTAGTGTTTTATATAATATAGGTATTACATTTTAAGATATGGTATATTTTGCTATATTATATTATGGTATATAGTGTGTTTTCAGGCATATGGGAAAACGTTTTGGAATGGAAACACCACAAGTAGTGCTGTTCTTCTGTTAGACACCAGGTGTCGTAGATACAGAGTCATTCTCTCTCAAGGTCAAACGCTGATTCACACACACACACTGCGTCAGCGGCGGCCATAGCTGATGCTTGGGTTTGCACAGCATCACTAAAGCAAGCACAGAACACACGCACGAGACTGTTATCCAAAAGTAGCCCTTGTGTATGTGGACACAAGCCTGGAAAGACTGTGTTTCTTAAACATAATGATGTATTTGTATTCCATGTTGTTTTTAAACGTGGAATTAATGTGTATAGTTCATTAATGAATCAAATGCCTTTTATTTAAAATTAGAACTTATATTTATGTCTACTGATATTCCATACCCAACTACTACAATGCATATTGCACAACAATTTTTACATAGGGTCACTGCACATCCCTATGCACACACTACCACTTTACTGATGACTTATGACTACTGTACATTTTTATACACACACTACCACAACTGCTCATCACACGTGACTAATGTACAGTTTTTAAGCCTGCCAACCTGTAGTATATTTCATACAGGAATCTTAGTCTGTAAATAACTAGGAGAGCTATTTCTATGTATATTTTGTCCCTCTTCTTTGTGGTATATTGTAAGTTTATTATACATTTTTAAAATTCTTGCGAACTGTTATTATAACTGTTATAATAATTGCGAAATTATTATTTTCTAACATCCCCTTTAAAATGATTTTAAGATAGATATGTACTCGAACTCAAACGCACACTGAATTAAACCTAATAACTAGATATGGTTGGAAACTTCCTCATGGTCCTGGTGCCGGATGTGCTGACTATGACTAAGCCCCGGTGACGCAGTCTGGCTGTAGCTGATGCTCGGCACGTAGGCTGCTGGGTGACGCCTACACCAAGCACCTAATATGAAAAAAACTGATTTTATTTAATTACCCAAGAAAAAAATCCTTTGGATCAATGCTTAGATGTGAATTTAAGTATTCGATTAAGCTAAATCACCATGATCCTTCCTTCTTTTTGTCTGAACAAATCTGACGATGATGAAGTTGTGATTGAAGGAAACGTGCGCTTGTTCATGCTCGTGCCACGTGATCCCAAGTGCCACGTGATGCCAATTTGGCCAATCACGTAGCTCTAAAAGCTTGCACGCGCTGCTTCCTGATTTTTTTTTCTCCTTTTTTCTGTCAGGGTTATCACTGCGCAACACTGTAACCCTCCGCCTTCTCTGCTTCTGCTGCGGAGACTGAAGTGACCAGACCGCTGTCCTTGCACACAGCTAGGCAAGGTGAGGCCCAATTCAAACATTTTCCTACAAATACTGCTGTTGTTTAAATGTCCCTGACGAGTTTGAAATGACACAGTAGATTTAACCTTCGTGACAGGATTTTTGAGGATGGAAGCGCGCTAGCTATGAGCTAACCAGGATATTAATATTAATTTAAGGTTAAATTAGCTAGATTTGGCATTTGAATCGTGCAGCAGAGTTAAAGTTAGACCTTTTTTTTTTTTTAAATTTTTTTTATCCTTTCTATGGTAGTAAAGTAGTAAAGGCTATTTTAGGGCGCCTGTGGATTTGCTCCTCTGAGGAGGAGTGTTCAGGTGTGCTTGGCATCAAGTGTCTGATTTTGTTGATTTCTTTGCGGAATTTTTGTCCTTGAAATGGAAACCGGTAGTGACGAAATTTAAGTGTGACTATTTAACGATTGAGTGTTGGGTCTGTGTCGAAGAGAGAAGCTTTTTTCTTCTTCTTCTTCTTCTTTTCCTCTGTGCCTTACAACTCAAACGGCTTAAAGTTTCCAGTCCGCAATCTACCCCTACTAATTTACCTGCTATAAATGTAAATAGCGCATATATGGTAGGCCCTTGATGACGTCAGAATCTGCTAGTGTTTATCCTGGATTAGCATGTAAATGACGTATTAATTTCTGTGCTGATTTTATGACCATCAACTCTTGACTTTTGACTGTGGAACACTAGTTTAATAGGCATATTGAACAGGAAATAAACCTCAGGAAGTCCGTATTGTTTCCTTTTGCCTGTATGATGCATGTCATTTCACAGTTAATGCTCAGTAAATGGTGTAAAGCATGAACTGCTGGGTGCAGGGTGCAGGGCGCATGTGCTGCTGTCTATCTTGTGGTAGTGGCCTGGTGTTTTGTGGCCAGTGGCAAGTTTTCATTGACATTTAAGGCCACAAGATTTTCTATTGGTCCAACTAAAGCACATGTAGTTGTCGTGAATATATTTGTTATTTGATGGTTATTTTAAGGATGCATTGCTTTACGATGGCTTGGTTTTTCTGACCTGTTTGAGCTCTAGTTCTGAATTGGGTATGAATGGTCCTGAAAGTGGAAAATTAGTAATCCTGTTGCTGGTGACACATTTTGGCCCAGTTCTTGGAAACTCATTCTCCAGATCATGTAACTGCAAGGATAGGATGTTGCCTTAATTTAAACTAACCAGTTCATATTTTATATTGCACATCAGTTTTTATCAGTGCATATCAGTTCAGTATACCATTATTTGTGAATTGGTACTGTATTGGCTTCCATCTGCACCTATAGTGCTGGAGAGATCCAAGATCGAACAGCACAATGGTGCAGTGGGTAGCTTTTGCAGCCTTACAGCTCCATGGTCCTTGGTTTGATCCTGAGTTCCTGAGTGCATGTTCTCCCCATGGCCATGTGGGTTTCCTCTGGGTTTTCCGGTTTCCTCCCCTCACCCAAAAACATGACAGTAGGTTGACTGGCTCCTAGGTGTGAGTGAGTATGTATGGTGCCCTGTGATGGACTGGCGGCCCATCCAGGGTGTATTCCCACCTCACGCCCACTGTTTCTGGGATAGGCTCCAGATCCACTGTGGCTCTGACCAAGATAGAGGTTTACTGAAAATGAATGAGTGAGAGATCCATGACTTCATGTAGAGTTTGCTAAGCCTTGGATGTCTTGCCTGAAGACTTGACAACTCAAAGGCTCCGTAAATGTCTGAATTAGTTTCACTTGTGGTTGCCCCTTAGAGGAGCATTTGCATGCTGATGAAATTCAAGAAAAGTGTATTCATTCATTCCTTTATTCATTCAGTCCTTCTGTGAGTAACGAGGGTTTTCCGTACAAGAATGAATCACACATTTGACACGCTGTGTCAGGGTACTTTTTACAAACCTTCTTCCAGAATTGTCTTGCATGTGAAAAGTAATTATCACACATTGCATTTCTTTAATGAGTTGTCATTGTGAATTGTGTGCTGTGATGTTTTTTTTTCCTGAGTATTTTTTCCCCCCCAGATCCTGCAACATGTCTGTCCTGAAGATCCATGCACGTGAGATTTTCGACTCACGTGGAAACCCCACAGTTGAGGTTGATCTCTACACTAAGAAAGGTAAAGATTTCCATTACTTTGTCATGTCGCAGAGAAAAGGTCATCTCATCACAAGCCCATGTTACTGTTTTGCAGTAACTTTAGTACACAACCCTTTGCTCTTGGTGACTTCTTCCTGTATATGCGTAGACCTATTATGCATTATCCAGCATTCCCTCAGACAGAGCCTAGTCCTTTGCAGCAGCCAAGTCTGTTCACAGCCATTTCAGGGCTGTGAATGATGGCATGTCAGGACTATGCAAAAGAAGGTAAATGCAGGCAGTGAGTTTCCGAATGAATGAGCCATTGAGTTGTTTTCTCCATGATCAGTCTCCCATGTGCTGTCCAGTAGGCTAGAAAAGCAGATCAAGTGGTAGTTGAATATAAATAGTTGTTGTAATGGTATACAGCCTGGATTGCATTGCAACTCACTGTAAAATGGAATAGATGTCACTGTGGTTAAGAGCATCTGCCAAGTGACTAAATGAAAATAAATACCACATAGCTATGAGTAGTTGCCTTTTACTTACTGTACCCCATGTGTTTCCTTTTACAAATTGATTTTGTACAGGTCCGTTAGACATTGAACCACTATGCAATCAAAAGGTTCCAGCTTTTTAACGCATGGTTTGTCCAACAGTGCAGCGATTTAGCTCCTAACTTATGATCTGACTGTTAATGAAGCTCAGTGAATAATTATTTGAAGTTTGGGCCTACAAGCTAGCAAACGGCTAAGTTAGCTTTCCAGAATGTACCGAGCTGAGGGACAGCCCCTTTCCCTGCAATCTGAGTGCAACTTTAGTCATCTTCTGCCCTCAGAGCTATTTTTGGTTAGCTGCTGTAGTGTGTACTGTGGACTCACTCTCACCCAGGTTTTCCAGTTAAACTCTGTCAGAGTTTGTTTCCTAAATAAGTTCAACACCGTCACACCTTATATCAACATTTTTGCAGTAATCAAAGGGACACCTGCTCATACAAAAGACTATAGTGTTTCCTGTATCGTGGTTTTCTTTTTGAAAATACTTAAATTCAAGAGTAGGGCTGCCAAAACACATAGAATGTAGCCAATTATATATATATATATATATATATATATATATATATATATATATATATATATATATATATATATATATATATATATATATATAATGTGTGTATATATGTGTGTATGTATACATATATATATATATATATATATATGTGTGTGTGTATGTATGTGTATGTATATGTAATTGTGTAGTTGAGTGAAAATTTAATGAACAGAGAAAAATTTGTCCTTTTTTCCAAACCAAATATTAAACCAAACATCCAGACTACATTTGGATGAACATGTTTCTGTATGTGTGAAAAAAGAATATGACACGGCTTTCAGAACACTGCAAGCCTTAAATAGCAAAGAGAAGACTTTCATATATTGTAAATGTTTAGATATTACAGTACAAATCATACTGATGTGATTAAACAGTCTGTTAAGTCTAGTTGCACTAGTGTAGATATGGACACTCATTTTGAGTTTTAAATGTTTTTCAAAACCATTTCACAGCTTCCATTGATGTTACTGGATGTTGGTCCTCGTCCCAGCACTGGAATAATGCACACCTTGGCATAGGTGTCTACATAAGACATGTCAGTTTAAACAAGAAACACAACTGGGTGGCATGATCAGTTACAACCTCAAAGTTGATTATTTTCCTTTAACAGCATGCCTGGAAATATTTTATTTCTCTTCTACCATAGTGTTTTACCAACGCTAACAATTCTTTATCAGATAACGAGACATTAAACGGTTTATCCATATATAGTTATGTTTAATGTTGTGGAACGTCCATGAAACATGTTAATTCCTGTTCTCACTTGTGTTGCAAGAGCTTTAAATTCTCTTCACCTCTTTTCACTTGTCCCGGGTGGCTTCTGAACGTGAAAGCTCCTCCTCTCAGCCGCCAGCATTGGACAAGAAGGTGATGGACGAACACACCGTCCAATGAGTAGTCTTGATAGTTTTTTAAAAGACTCTTCACAGAAAAATACGAGCCCTTGCATTTAAGTCATGTTACCGAGAGCGCAAATATTTGTCCTGAAGACTTTCCCTTGGTGAAAAACCTAAAGGAACAGCTGTATATCTGACTGAACTGAGTCACTCCATTGGTAGAGGGGAATTCTGGGGAAGTGAGGCACCTTGACTGACTTGATGGAGTTCTGTGTGTGTTTTATGACAGTAGCTGAAATGATGTAAATAAATGTAGTAATTGGTTGCTTTTTCCTAAGGTCTCTTCAGAGCTGCAGTGCCCAGCGGTGCTTCCACTGGCATCTATGAGGCCCTTGAGCTTCGTGACAATGACAAGACACGCTATCTGGGCAAAGGTGCGGTTACAGAGCTTATCGCAAAATGTCAAATTATATAATACTCTTGATATATGATTTTACTTTAGGATTTTCCTAAGTGGTTAGACTTGATCAGTAAGGCCAGATGACATGTTTTATGTTGGGGTGGGGGTTGCATTTTGACGACACTTGGTTTAAGAATCGGGAACCTCTTTATCTGTTAATCATAGACCCCTTAAGTACAGAATTATTTTATGAAGTATTTTTTAAAAATTAGGCACATTTTATTAAATTAGGATTAAATGTGTATAGTAACATTTTTGGCTATTAATTGAAGCCATTTTTTTTTTCTTCTTTTTTTATTATTTCTATTTTCCACCCATAGAACTCATTACCGCTTGGGGGGTCCCCAAACCCCACCATTAGTCTAAACATTTAAATGCATGTTTCCACCAAACCTTATAGACCTTATAGTGCAGAATTGTCTTCTACAAACTACTTTCCTTCAATTAATTATTGCCTAATTAATGCCCAACATTTGGCACTGTGCTTATGTGCTTACAATTGTAAACAAGGCTGCTTCACCTCAGCCACCCAACCATCATTTATTTACTGTTTCAGATTCTTCCAGGTCTTCAGTAATGTCGATCTGTCACTGTGTACTCTGCCTCTCTCTCTTTCTGTTTTTCCATCTCACCTGTTTTGACACTTTCCTTCTCCTCTGTCAGGGGTGAAAAGAGCTGTAAAATATGTAAATGAGTTCTTGGCCCCAGCTTTATGTAACCAGGTAAATCAATGTGTGTCGTAACTGAAGCAAGGGTCATCTCAGCTGTGTGTACCAGAGCATGAGTTTGTTTTTGCAACTAACAGATGATCACAGACGTTCTGAGAAACATTTGAAACTCTCCTACATGTGCTAAAGCTCCCTCACCTGAATGCTAATAAATAATTGGGGAGAACTTCGGGGCCTGTGATCTAATGTCTAACCGTGCCGACTCTGCATGTTCCCCTCCACTCGGGTCAGTGATGGTCTGCTTGTTCCTTGCAGGTGTCTCTAAAGCTGTTGAGCATATCAATAAAACAATTGCACCTGCCCTGGTTAGCCAGGTAGGAATATTTATTCTTTGACTAATGCAACAATGTGTGTTATTGTAGATCATAGGGTTGTGACATGGTTAAGATGATTAGAATAGTAATTCAGCTTTGATTTAGTCATGTATAGACAGACAGAAAAGTTTCATGAGAGAGCCATTAATTTGCTCAGGACAATGCAGTTTATACCGTTCCCTCCAGAACTATTGGCACCCTACATGAAAATAAGCCAAAAATAAAACCTGTAAGAAGTGAAATATTAAGCTCAAACAGTTTTATTTAAGCATTTCTTTTAAATGCAAACTTTTTTGAAGTAGTGTAGGTTTTTCTGCTAAACTTATTGACACACGTAATTAATATTTTGTGACGCCTGCCCCGGAGAAAACAGCACTGAGTCTCTTTCGGTAATGTCTGACAGGGTTGGAAATGCTTGTAGAGGGGTCTTGGTTCACTCCTCCATGCAGAACTTGGAGATAATCACCTTTATATTATTAGTTGTCTGCACAGCTAGTTGTGTGCTACCTCATATTTATTTGGCATTGAAACATTGCATGGTTAAAGACAACAGCAGAGTTCCTGGGGACTGGGAGCAAAAGAAAAATTTCCAAGTTTTCCAAGAATTTTTCAATTAAAAAAATATATCATTAATTTTTAAAGAAAATTCTTCTTCTAATCAGAATGAATTTTGTTAGAACAAAGTTTCTACTACTGTTTGAGCAGGCATTTTGAATGATTGTGTTTATTTTATACAGTCATTTTTGCTCATTTTCATGAAGGGTGTCAATAATTCTAAAAGGCATGGTATGGTTTTTTTTTTTTTTTTTTTTTTTTTTTTTTT
>CM040990.1:9107559-9135296 GCA_022985145.1 Pangasius djambal | reverse complement strand
GAGAAGATTGACAAGCTGATGCTTGATATGGATGGTACAGATAACAAATGTAAGCTAATCTCACAAATAAATGTATGCATCAATAATAAATGTGGCTTGTGAAAATTGCAAAGTTCATTCATTTTATATACAGATGGGAATATATGTGTAGATGTAGGGAACGTATATGCATAATTATCTACGAAATTCAATTTGGTAACTAGATTAGCACAAGTTGCTGCTTTTTAATGTTACTTTTGTAAATCCTCAGCTAAATTTGGTGCAAATGCCATCCTGGGTGTGTCCCTGGCTGTGTGCAAGGCTGGTGCTGCAGAGAAGGGCGTCCCACTCTACCGCCACATCGCTGACCTTGCTGGAAATCCAGAGGTCATCCTCCCAGTGCCTGTAAGCATGTATTGTGTTCATTGTGCTCATGCCAGAGTGTAATCTGTCCTCTTCTCTTTGGTATGGCTTGTTGAAAGTTCTGGCACACTAATAATAAAGCCATTATTTTCCCAAGGCCTTCAACGTTATCAACGGGGGTTCCCACGCTGGCAACAAGCTGGCCATGCAGGAGTTCATGATCCTCCCAGTTGGGGCAAGCAACTTCAAAGAGGCCATGCGCATCGGTGCTGAGGTCTACCACAACCTGAAGAACGTCATCAAGGAGAAATACGGCAAAGACGCCACCAACGTGGGAGACGAAGGTGGCTTCGCCCCCAACATCCTGGAGAACAAAGAAGGTGAGAGGAGAAAGAGTGGCAGTTAGTTATTGTGCTTACTTCTGCAAAAAGTCTGTTGTTGCATTGTATTTTTTCCTGTGTGTGCAATCCACGATTATGAAATCTCAATTGTAGCATACATTCTATCACATTTTTCATGTTCATACAAGTCAAGAGTAATGCATCTCATTCAGTTTGGAAAAGTAAAATTTTTTCGCTTCTGGTTCAAGTGCTAAGCAGTTAAACCCAAAGTCTGGCCTTGAGTGGCATATTTGTTCCAGCTGGTATAATTGTGGTGAATGTCTGTTGCTTATTCATGACATTTTAGTTCAGTTTATCAAAGACTGCCAACAAGCTCCCAACCAGATGAATATTAGGCCATTGATGAAATATGAATGACTGAAATAGTCTACCTTATTCTTCCCCTGTTTGACATGGCTACAAATACCATATTATCATATATACAGTATTTATGACATCAGACTGCGTTTATTTTCAGATAGCACAGATAGCATTTTTGGTACTAATGTTATTGCTTTCGTATTGCACTTGGTTAATTGAGTAATATGTGAATTTTCTAGATTTGCTAGATCTGGTCAGAAAAGTCCCTGCACACTTCCACATGTAGCTGTACCTATCTTGTGTCCATTTAATATAAAAATCTATGCTTTCTGCATCAGATATCCCCAGCATAGCCTTAGTTTAAACCTAGGCCCTAATTTTAGTACTTTAATGCTGTAACTGGAAATTCCTTCCTTAAGCAGCAGCATGGGGTTTCTGGTTTCAGACCAGGCCTCTGCAGGGACAGTCAGGCACCTACAGTGAGACCTGCTTTGCTGTGCTGAATTTCTCTCAGCTACTGAACCCTGCTGTCTCCAACCTTTAAGACACAACAAAAAGGTTTATTGTTGGGTGCTGTTAGTCTGTTCGTCTGCAATATTGTTTCATTGTTGGTGTGAGAAATGGGTTTATTTTTAGAAGCTGTTACATTAAAGGAAAAAAAGGATTTTTTTAATGCAGAAATTGCGAAGAGCTCAAAAGCAGAAGAGTAATGCAGCCATGATGTGTGTTAGTTTTATCAGCCATTTACACAGTTTTGGTTTGAAAAGATTTTAATTCAGTCTTTCTCCCCTAGCTCTTGAGCTGCTGAAGACGGCCATCAGCAAGGCTGGCTACACTGACAAGGTTGTCATTGGCATGGATGTGGCAGCTTCCGAATTTTACAAAGGTGGCAAATATGACCTGGACTTCAAGTCACCTGATGATCCCAGCCGTTACATCAGCCACGACCAGCTGGCTGACCTCTACAAGAGCTTTGTGAAGGATTATCCTGGTCAGTTTGTTTTAAGATTTCATCCACTATGAATGAGCGCTATGAGTTTTTACATCACTTAAGCTGTTATACTATATAATATAGAACTTTCAATCTTGTGCTGTGTAACATGAAGGGCTTGAAGGGGGGGATAAAACCATTCAGTGGGTTAATTTTAGTGGGATAAACCCTGAAGCCATCAACTGAGCCATGATAATGCACTGTGATGTACGTGACCAGGAGCACATACAGGCCCCCCCACCCCTTTACTGTGGCCTTGGGGCTTACAGGGGCTCTGTGCAATTTATATTTAACAGATGACTGCATTTTTAATCCATGCTAGATATAAAAGCTAATGCACACTCACTTTATGAAATATTTCTGTGCTGTGCATAATGCTTATGCAGTTGATTGATGTGTTAACCAAATGGCTGTTTTTTGTTTTGTTCTCCCCCCAACCCCCAGTTGTCTCCATTGAGGATCCCTTTGACCAGGATGACTGGGAAGCCTGGTCCAAGTTCACAGGCAGCACCAGCATCCAGGTGGTGGGTGATGATCTGACTGTGACCAACCCCAAACGCATTGCTAAGGCCGTATCCGAAAAGGCCTGCAACTGCCTGCTTCTGAAGGTCAACCAGATCGGCTCTGTCACGGAGTCCCTCCAGGCGTGAGTGAACACGCACTCTGATGGCTTTCAGTATTATTAAGCTTTGTGTCAGCTAGCATGTAACACATTGCACACACTAAAGTTTGTTTGCTGTAATATGTATTCACATCTTTCCTGTCACTGTGTAGCTGCAAGCTGGCTCAGTCTAGTGGCTGGGGTGTGATGGTGAGCCACCGCTCTGGAGAGACCGAGGACACCTTCATCGCTGATCTGGTGGTTGGCCTCTGCACTGGCCAGGTGAGTGTAACTACAATAATCTAACATGTATTACTTAATGAGAACAAATAGTAACCTAACTGTGGTGTGCCCCTGTGTGTGACTTAATTTAGATCAAGACTGGCGCCCCCTGCAGATCTGAGCGTCTGGCCAAGTACAATCAGCTGCTCAGGTACAATAGATACAGAGCTAGATCACACAGCATGTACTTCATGTTTAATAAATACTCCAGCATTTTTAAATCTAACATACATCTGTAGCATAGGAGTGCTGGCCACACATTTTTATTTATTTATTTTTTTTAAATAAATGAAAGTCTAAGGGCAGTTATTGAATTCTGTCAAACGTTTAAAATCAGCGAGTTTCATCCTAAGTGATTCCATTCAATTCGCTTTTAATTTACAACTACTTTTGGTGGTAAACATAAAGCATTCTATTAAAATATCAGGTTCACATAAATGGTTCATATTTCACTGCCCCAGCAGCTGCAGTTAGACTTGTATTACATGTGAGTTTACAGTAAACAGATTTTTCCGTACTTTTCTCAGTACACAGAAATGTGTTAAATATTTTCTGTAGATGGTCCATGGTATTACTGATAAGGTGGATGGTGATCAGGTTAAAATTATGGTGGTATATTCCTTTTAATTAATATTGCAGTTGAGACAACACCAAAGATTAATTTCATTATGACCTAGTGTGAAAGGATTTGTTTATAGATTATAGAGTGATGAATTTTCTTCTTTGTAGGATTGAAGAAGAGCTTGGAGACAAGGCCCGCTTCGCTGGCCAGAACTTCAGGAAGCCTATCTGAAGAGCAGGCCTTTCTCAGGCCACTGTTTACCATACTCGCACTCCCACACATTAAGCCATGTTGTATCCCTCTCCAGAGCAGAAGAATGCTGGAAAGGCATTGAAATTCAAGGTCCAAGTCTGTAGGCTAAGGCATGAATGTGTTTGTGCCAATGCCCATCTTGCTATGCTATGGCACCCAAATAATAGCACTGGTCCTTTAATTCTATCTGTGTATTGTGTGTGATTCATTTGCTTCTTGTGTGTTGTAGTGAGTCTGGTCCTCTATTAGTTTCAAGTTAAGTTGTTCAGACTTCTGCACTGTATGTAGTGTAACATATGCTCGTTGTGTTGCTGTTGAAAAGCTGTAGTGCTACTGTAAAGCGTGGCATAACAACAAATAAACTCATGTGGAAGTGTTACTGAGTCTGTGTAACTTGTTGATTTATACACTTTCCTGCTTGGATCCATAAACCTCTATTCATAGATTATCTATTTGACCAGCAATGGATAACCTGTGCATTGAAAAGGATTGTAGAACACGAACATGAGTAGAGTAGAAGAAAAAAAAGTACCTCCTAGGTGCAGGTCTGGTAATAAGAGATGCCCTCCTGCCTGAAGCAGTGATGCATGAGACGCAAGTAACAAGACGCCCAGACAGCACAGCATGGCATCTGATCCTTACTACTGCTTTATACTTGTGTGATTAGGACCTTTTTTTATTTTCATTTATATTTGTAAGAACTAATTAACAACTGAACATTTCAGTTCTATCTATTACTTTTGGTATTTTTAGTCTCTGCATAAAAGATCTGTCATTTGTTGCAAAATGTTTCACTATGACCAATGTTAAGCTTGCAGAACCAAGGGTAGCTTGAGAAATAGACTGTGCAGGGACTGCTGTAGAGGTCTGTAGTGACCTCTGCTGTCATTCCAGAGTAGTGCCACAATCTGAAGCACTACAGCCTGGGCTATTCACTAGCTTACACCGTATTTACCCTGCATGTACTTTGCTTTCAAGTAAAAGCACTCTGCACCCTCCTGACCCTGCTTATCAGATGGCATTTGTTCTAGTGGCCAACTAATCTGTCGAATGATTCCATATAAACTAGACTTCTATGTTTTCCGGTGCTGTTCTGAAGAGGATGGGCTCCCTCTGCTGACGTCTTCATTGCTCTGCTCTGTCGAAGGTAGTGTTTCTTTTTCCCTGTCACATTTGGCTTGCATTGGCAGTGGGTTGCATAAAACATGAAATCATAGATAATGTGTTGCATCAAATTAATTAAAAGTGGAAGTATCTAGCTAAGAAATTTACTCAAGTAAAAAAAAAGTTGCAACTTTTAAAGGTATTCAAATATTAAAATAAAAAGTAAACATTTTTGATTAAATTAAGTAGTCATGTTTTTAGTAAAGTAACATTTAATATTAATTAAATCTGTTTGTTTTTTGTTTTAAAATCGATATACCTGAAAACATCATTCAGTCTCTTAAAGATTGCTGGTGACTTGCTGTCCCTTCTACAAGTTGGTCATGCACAATATACATTACTAACTCTACATAGTTTGCTAATTAATTCATCAGAAGTAAAATATCATGTAAATAGCCTCCCAATTAGGAATCCAACATTGGTCCAATCGATGTCAGACATTTGTCGGCAGACTGTTGGGCCAACTTTAGGTCACCAGGGCTAACAGAATTTCCACCACCTCTAAATCCACCTTCCCAACATTGGTCCAGCATTGGCTAGGTTTTTCTGAAAAGTGCCCCTTTGCCAACCTTGGGCTAACGTTGGTGCAACTTTGGCAGTGTTGTTATTAAAATTGTTCCTTTGCCAATAGTAGCCCAACATTGTATAGAGAGGGCCAATTATGTTAGCTGCTGGAATTGATGCTAGCCTAACCTGACATTATCAAAGAAAATACAGCCAGTTAACATTAGCAAATTCCATAAATATACTTCAACATGCTTTTTCAACTTAGATGAATTCATGCCTTCTAGGGAGGCAAGGAGACGCCTCATTTTATATGAGTCTTTGCTTACTCTAGCATATAGAATTATTTTACTGAGGTAGGGCCAGGGACGCTCATCCTCCAGTTCAACACTGCAGTCCGCTGGCTTATACATCTTCAAATGCACGTGGATAGCTATAACATTAACCCTATTGTGCAGCATGAGAAGGTCACAGCATATGACGAATTGTCACAATCGTTGATACTTTTTCTACATTGATGAATTTGATTGGATGATAAAGTGAAGTGTAAGTAAAATGAATGGGAGCCCATTCGACTGATGTGTAGCATACAGTGATGGGCTGGATGAGAGGAGAAGAAGGGACCTTCAAATTTGTAGTAAGCAGATTAAAGGTTTTAGAATAAGAATGTTGCTTTGAAAAATGAAAAAAAAAATTCTTTATTGTACAAAGCACTATGAATACTGTTTTATTAATGTACTAAAGAGGTCATAATTTTGGCACCCTTTTTAAAAAATATTTGGTGGGGAGTACATAACACTGCATCATTCAGTAAGTGATATGTTTTAGCTTAAGCACTTTGGGATGATGTGAGCTTTCAGATCGTTTCAAATAATATCTTTAATATGTTCAGTGCATTTTTTTTCCTGCAAAACACTTGTTTCAAAATTATTGGCACCCCCACAATTCATTTGGTGAAGCCCCCTCTGATGAGAATAACATCAGGAAGTCTCTTCCTGTAATGTCTAACAAGTTCAGAGACCTGATACCAAAAAACCTGTCTAGGCCAAATCACAAAAAATAAACAAACCAAAAAAAATCAGGTTTTGAGGTAAAACATCCTTTAAGAGCCACTAGCTGCAAAACTGTCCCACCGCATCATTGACTCACAGCCATATTTTACTGTGGGTATCAGATGCTTTACCTTGTATGTAGTCCCCATTTTTTATCAAACATGCCAAACAGTTCAATTTTCTTCTCATCTGACCACAACATCCATTTTCTGGGTTTCTCTCAGGAAGTATTTTGTTTGTGCAAACCTTCTGAACAGATTGTTCTTATGGACATGGCATCTTACAGTTGATTTTTAAACTTGACAGTAATCATGCACACAGTATAAATCTCACATCACCATCCTCTTTACTGTGTTAGACTCACATGCTCATGAGTCTAACACCTGGAAAATTATCAGTTGTTTCACACTGTGCTTAATGTTGCTTTTTAACTGCGTACATTACCTGGTTTGTGCAGGGCACCACTCTTTTGTGTTAAAAGCTTTTTGGTTTTCTCCCTGTTGATGGATGGATAGAGGGATTTTATGTACAGTATGTGCAACATTGATTTGCCTTCAGTAACGTCAGGGTCAGGGTCATAGTGCGTATCCCTGGAACATAGAGCATGAGTTGGGAATACAGCATGGATGGGACGCCAGTCCATTGCAGGGCACCATGCACACACACACACACACACACACACACACACACACACACTCATTCACACTTGGGGCAATTTAGCATAGCCAATTCTTCTACTAGTGTGTTTTTGGGAGGTAGTAGGAAACCCACATGAACACAGGAAGAACATGCACAGTAAGCTCCCTATTAATAATCATTTCTCCCTGATAATAATCATTCTCTCCTTGCCTGTCATGACGTGTAGCATGCATTTATCTCCCACTGACTCATGCTTCATCTATTAATGAAATGTTTTTCATTGCAGTAAGTTGTTTTACTACAGTCTATTAATAACTAGTGATCATTATACTAATGCACGCATACATAAGCACGAAACATGCAGCTCCACATGCACATTAATGACTGTATAGATTATGTTATGACACTCATAGCTCTGCTAGTATCATAATAATTAAATAACACTTTTAAAAAACAACCTTGCTATCTGGCCTAATGGAGTGCCTGCACTCCTTTGAAAAGAGCCGCCACACACCAGCAACCCCTTCATCACATCTTTTGATCACACAATAGGGGTACTGAAAGAACTGTGCAAGAATAATACCTTTAATGTAAATTATACTTTGACGCACACCGTGTAAAGGATTACTGATATCAGGGTTTCAGATGGGCTGCCAAGACAAGGTAGCTCAGCAGTGGGAATGAGATTCAGGCCATCTGTTTGGTGCTGGCAGGAATGATGGGGGTATTATGTGTGCAGAGGGTCCATTAAGCATGCGTTTTCTAAGTTACAAAGGAAAAAGGGTGGTGTGCTTTGCTCCTTTTGGAGCCGCTGAGCCTGTCTCTTAACTGCACTTGTAGGCATTATTGTCTCTGTGATTACAGGCACTCTGGTGAATTGGCTGTGACTCACCTCTTGCCTCCTCCCTCTCCAATCACCGCCGGCGTACTCCATCTCTTCCTGACAACACTCACTCTAGAATTTCTTCCTTTTCTTCTATTTGCATTGTTCGTTCGGCCTGTCATGCTGCACTGAAACAACAAGCCATCCGTTTGCGAGCACAATATCTCAGATACCTCTGTCATACTGGAAAGGAAAAACAGCCGGGTGTAATCATTATTCAGTGGAGCAGTGTAGGTGCAGTCTGTAAAACTACCACTCATGGGATGATAGCACAGAATAGCCATTTACCATTCTTTATGGTCTACACTTATATGTAAATTGTGAAAAATCCTCCTTGCATTAAGCTTGATCATGCTTTACTAGCACCCCATACAAATTTGATCTGCATAGCAAAACCAAGCAGTGTCAGGTTCAATCATTCTGGGTGTGTTATTTCATCTTTATTTCTTTTTTCTTTTCTTTTTTTTATTATCTCTGGGACTCTGTAGATACTTATCTCTCAATCATCTCTAACCCTGCTCAGTAATAACAAGCATTTATGCAGAACCCAGGCATTTTCATCCTCATAGCTTTATTTCATCACCGGCTTACATGCTTTTCTGTCAAATGCAATGTTACACAATAGCACTGAAAATTGAAAAAAAAAGTCATGCTTTTAGTGGCACAGTGCCAGTTTTCACTTCAGCCAAAAAAATCTGTAATAGGCATCTATTCATTCTGTGTGTGTATGTGTGTGTAATGACAACGCAGATTGAATTATTGTGGGGCAAAAATGACAAAGAAAGAAAGAAAGAAAAGCGATCACTAGTGTACAGTATTGTGTTAGGAAGCACACAGGGGGTTAAGTGCAGCATGCAGAGCTCAGTGGTTATGGCTCAGCCTGATCATTCACTTGTGAATGAATCCTCTGGGACCAGAACTGCTTCTTAGACAGGGGAAGAGAAACACACACTGCTCACACTGTCACACTGTAAAGCAATCATTCCCTCCCACAGAGGGCTGTACACCCAATACACTCACAGGCACATTCAAACCCTATAGCCTAAAAGCTTTTATTAAAGATAATGGCATGAGTTTGTGGCCAGGGCTCATGGTGCATGAGTGTTGTGTTCACAGGGTCACCTTTCTCACTCACAGAGAGCATGACAACAAAGCTGTTTGTCACACAGTCAAAACTGACACTGAAACTGTGTCAGTCCATTAAGATGATTTTTAGGATAGCATTTTTTTTCCCCGCAGGGTAGTAATTTTAACTCATTTGATCCCACCAGTCAGAATATTTTGTTTTTGGATTTGTAATGCTCTAGAAGACTCGTTGATATATTTGAGCAAACTGTGGATTATAAGTTGTCTTCTTTTCATATGAACATATTCATGCTGGTGGTCACATGATGAGAGCCATTCACTTCCCCCTTGGAAAGATCTGTGTCAGGAAATAAGCAAAACATGTTATAGTACAGATAGTACTACTGTATCTGGAACCTCACTTCATTGTGCAGTATGGATAATGATAATAAAGTTGACTTTGATTTGAACATATTATCTTTAAAGGGTCTATTAACAAAATGTCAGTGACGTAACACAGTGGCTCAAACACAATCCTGAGCGTCATCTGTTTGCTATTTATATAGTTTGTGTGAGACATTGTTGATCAGAATGACCCCAAAGATATCCTTATTTTTGTTATTGCTTGTTGTAAAGAAAGAATATTTAAGTAAATGGAATTAAATGATCTAGCATCAAATAAGTCTCATCAATCAACTGTACACTTTCCCACTGATCACCACTGAGACCAGGAATAAAAATTGAATGGATAGACAAGTAGATGGATGGATGGATGGATGGATGGAGGGAGGGATGGAAGGGCAGATGGAAGGATGGATGGACTGGTGGATCAATGGATCAATGGATGGACTTTCTTGAACCTCAAGATGAAATTAATTTTTTTTACATTAGGCTTTCTGCTTGTCTGTCCTGCGGTCCTTCTGAGATTCTTGCGATATCCCAAGAACAAGAGGCTGGATGTTTGTAGGATTTATATGGAATGATCACTGTAACTAGGCGAATTGATTAGATTTGGGATCGATCCACACAGGGTCAAAGTAACAGCAAGGTTAAATGTCTGAAATAGTTTTCCTTCAATATCTCCCTTCCCGTTTGAAGTATATTTAAGGGTATTTGAGGCATACAAATTAGTAACAAGAATGACTGGGAAAGAAGTTGGAGGCAGAGGCATCCCTGTGTATTTCTGATGTTTTTTAAAAAAGCTTTTGATCAGGATGACAGTTTATTATAATGAAATAAAATAGACAAAATATGCTAAATATTAATGTTTGTCTTTTAAAACAAGTTACAACATCTTCTATGACTGAATACTCATGTATAACATGTAGATAATATTATGTAAAATTATTCAGTCGCTTGCAAGACACCTTGCACCCACATTCACACACTCACTCACACCTAGGAGCAATTTACCAGCATGGAAAACCTGGAGGAATTATACAATTAGGTTTTTATTTAAAAAAAAAAAAAAAAAAAAAAAAAAAAAAAAAAAAAAAAAAAAAAAAAAAAAAAAAAAAAAAATATATATATATATATATATATATATATATATATATATATATATATATATATATATATATATATATATATACATACATATATTTATTGGCATTACTTCCATATTTCAAGGTATGATCACCTGTCAATATTTATATAATTTGAAGAAGAAGAAGAAGAAGTCTTTATTTGTCACATACACATTACAGCACAATGAAATTGTTTTCTTCGCATATCCCAGCTTGTTAGGAAGTTGGGTTCAGAGTGCAGGGTCAGCCGTGATACCAAGCCCCTGGAGCAGAGAGGGTTAAGGGCCTTGCTCAAGTGTTGGAGATTGAATATATGCATATTTATTTAGGAAACTTATTTTTTTTTCTTCAAAGAGAAAGATCAATATCTTTGATGGCCCATCATAGGTTCTGTCATGGTGCTATCTAATGATTCATGAATTCCTGTATTTGTAAAAATTGAGGGAAAAATGGATGATAGTTCACTGTAAATGTTAAAGAAAAAACGAGTTCAGCAATTGAAATGAAAGCTGAGGTTAAAAGCCTCCTCAGCAACAAAACAGCTTTATGAATTGACAACAAAACACGCGCGCGCACACGCCTAATCTACTCCACACACGCGCACACTTTAGCCCATGCACACACGCGCCCACGCACGCGTTTTTAAATCACAAAAACCTCCAGCTCATTGGCTGCTCTCGCGCTCACGGCAGCAGAATAGCCAATCACGTGTTAGGACACTGACGGTGGGCGGGGCTTTCTCAGGTCCCTCTGGCTGGGAGGGAGGAGCTTCTTCATGCAGGGCTTTTCTTTCTTACTGAAGAAGGACAGAGATCCCAATCCCATCACTCTCAACACGTACACCTATAAAGATTTCCTCCTGAATGATTAAACTCGCTCCCTAACGTTAGTGAATCACTCATTTGCTCCATTTCCACCCATAGAGCAGCTATAGCGCGCTAGCTATAGCTTTACAGCTTTATAGCTTTAGCTAGAGCTACCTGCTGCCGCTTTGTGTTTGTTGCTCGCAGTCCCATCTCAAACAAATCTCTGATGTTGTAGAGCAAGACGTAAGGTAAGTTTACAACATTTACGACTTCCAGCCTTGACATAAACAGCCGACAGCGTGTTTATTCGTCCGTGTGTCGGTATTCGGTCGCAGCGGCTGTTGCAATTAGCCTCCGTGTTAATCAGTGGCTATTAGCTAGCAGTGTTGGGGGTGCTGATTAGCCAGCGTAGTGCTGAGAGGTGGGCTAGCTAGCTAAACAGCAGCGCGGCACGTAGCAGCAGTCAGGGATGCTTGTTATCATGGCTGCTGCAGGTACAATACAGGATTGTGACTTGGCTGTGCGGGAAAAAAAAGCACCAAGTTTGAACTTGGAAAGCTTTGTCTTCTGGAGGCTTGTGCATATTGAACTTGTTGAGGCTCCTAGACTCACTCGTGCTTTTGTTGTTTTGTTGTTGTTGTTGTTGTGTGCAGTGGCTTCAGCTGGTTTCTGTCTCACCCATCTGCTCTTCCACTCATCTCTCTTTATCCAGCAGCTGGGCTTTCACATGCCACTTGTTTCATTCATTACATGTCTTTATTTTTATTTTTTTTTTTTCCCCCCCAAAAAAATCTCAGTCCCATGAAATCTTAGTCCCATGATTCTCAAAGTGGGCTCCAGGGACCTCCAGGGATCTCTGATTATTAGGATTCTTATTATTTCCAGTGACATGAGTGTGAATGAGCTTTTATTACAGATCCTACTTTATATATATATATATATATATATATATATATATATAAAATGTGTGTGTGTGTGTGTGTGTAAAATTACTATTTTGGATGCAATATTGACACATCAAAAATGAGTGTCCAACCACCAAAATATTCTCTCAGTAACCAAAGCTTCTCTCTACAAGCCTCTGTTGCTAAGTTATGCAAAACGTCAGAGACGTGGTGGACAGTTTGTGTTCTGTGTTTAAGTCACGTCACTCAAAATAACACGGCTTCAATGCGGAACTGGAATTGGAAATTGTGCAAGATCCTGGCTCAGTTTCCCAAAAACATCATAAAGTTAAGATCTTAACCAGGAATGAGAGAGAGAGAGAGAATGTTCAATGTAATGCTCGCTCAACCACTGATGATCTTGTGATGCCTATGATTATTATTATTACTATTTTTTTTATGACATGATCAAGATCACTACAAACTACTGTCAGTTGTCATTACAAATGCACTGATTCTCCTTTTTTATTTTTGATACTGATACATTCTCCGAGTAACCTACAAGCTCTCTACAAGCTTGTTTTGTTGCTAAGTTATGCAAAACATCACAGACGTGCTCACAGCGAGCCTTAAGACAATTCATGTTCTGTGTTTACGTGCAAGATCTGAGGCATGCCAGTCAAAAACACATGCCTTCACTACACACACACACACACACACACACACACACACACACACACACACACACAAAAAAAAAATACAGTTTCGGATCAGAAAGTGTCTCAGATCCAGGCTCAGATTCAAATCATCATAAAATTAAGATATTACTGAGTTTACCCTGTATTTACACTGTGTAAGATTATCACTTATCACACTGTATATGGATAAAACCTGAATAGTGTAACAGACTGTGAGATAACGTGTTCTCCGTGTCAGATTATACAGTGCAGATCCTCTAATGATAGAGCTGCGATTAAGGAAATTTAATACGTTCTGCTTATGTCATCAATCAGCAAGATCCACGCAAAACGTCGCATAAACAGAAACATCCTTCAAAGTTAGCTTGAGGTAATAAATGCATGCACTCAATCCTAATGCCAACCTCCTATTGGTGGATTTTAAACAAGGATCAAAGCAGCGTTCACACTCTGAGATTTGAATACATTTCTGGCACTGCCAGAACTTTGTTGTCGGCTGTCTTTGTTACGGTGACACTAAAGCAGCCACAAGTGAGCACATCATTTGATGCGTTTTAAGACAGCCAAATTCAACGACCAAAGAATTCTCTACGACGTGTGATTTTAATCTGTGACGGCAAAAGTGTAAACCCAGCTGGAGAGAGAGAGTTCAATGTGACGCTTGCTAAACTATTTAAAAGTGCAGTAGTCTATTTTTTTTTTTCATTTCTTACTTGTACAAATTACCTGGAAGATATGTAGAATGTGATCAGACAATAATAGGCTAAGCCGTTGCCATAGCAAAAGTTTAATAAGTCGCTGAGAAAATATGTTTGGAGAACCGGAATGCTTGTTTGTGTTTGGATGCGCCTCCTGTCAATCATTTTATACACACCATACAGGCCACCTAGGATCCTGGGGGTGGAGCTTCATGAACATGGACGGGAATCATTCACGTGTCGAACCCAGCTAACCATTAGGGTCCTAATCTTTGAAAATTAAAAGACTAATCTTACCTAATGTACCTTTAACTAATGCATCTTTTACACTCATCTTGTTATGATGCTATGATGGGAAACTCACTCATTATCAGATGCTGATCAGTCGTGATCAGATGCTGATTTATGGACAATATCACACTGATATTGACTACTCAATAGCATATCTATACGCTTGATGTATTCGTTATGGGTATTATTTAGAGTTTTGAGTGAAAATGAATGGGTTTAAACGATTACAGTAGCACCAGTGTGTCTACGTCTCAATCTGAAGCTTGAATCTAACTTCAGCATTAATGAAACTGAGTAAATTGTGGTCAGTATGTAAAATAGTACACATCTAGATTTTAACAGCATAATACATCTTGGCAAGTTGGTACACAGTTGGCTAACATGTTGGATTATGGTTATGAAATTAATCCTAAGGGTGTCTGCTGAATTCCTTTTTCTTTCTTTTTTTTCATTGAGAAGTGTCAGTAGCTAAGAACACCCAGTATTCCTGCAATAAAAAATAATCATAATAATAACGTTTCTGGTCAGCTTTTAATGTTACTACTGAGCGGAGCAAGCCAAGTGGACAAATGGAGCGAGAAAGGAGCGCATGTTGACCGTGTAATTCTGAAGAGGACAGATGGTGATCAGATGTGGCCTAAAAACATCTGCTTGTCTTTTGCATGAGTTTGTGTCCTACCTACAACACAACATAATGTTTTTGATTGTAATGGAAGAAGAGGCGCAGAGCTTAGGAAACAGTTTGTATGTAAGACATGAAAATGTGTCATAAAGCAAGCTGACGATATATGGCTACTGTGAAGAATTAACCACTTTTCTGAGACATCACAGGATTTGTCTGTGGTTTTTTATACCAGTTACAAACTCTAAGGTAATTAGGAGAAGCATTTTTTTTAAAGGTGCAAATATAAAAATTTATTTCCTCTCTGTTTCAGTTGTTATATAATTACAGCAATTATTATTATTTATTTTTTTAAACTTTTTGCCCTTTTTAAGTATTTAATTTTTAATTTTTTTTGTTCAGCAACACTTTTGTTTGCTGCATTATATCATGATGCATATCGTGTATCTTAGAATTGTTTTCAGGTGATGTGTGATATGATACTTTTGATATTATTGATATACTGAGAACCCTAAGAAAACAATGACGTCAGTGATATTCATATCGGAGTGAAATCTTCGATACAAAAATGTTTAACTTCTAATCAGCAAGGCTGAAAGAGATTTGGTGAATCGGTGAATGTTGTAAAAGTAATGACGACATCCGTGATGTGTCCAAAAAGTGTATTATGACGCATCGTTATATAGATATATTTCCTATTGCACAGCTCTGGAGGACAGATTAAACATTAAGTACCAGCCTGAGATTTTGTTGCCTTTATTTCATACATTTTTTTTTTCATTCAAGCATTTTTGTATTTAGTGTTTTTTTTTTTTTTCCTCTTACACCCTGTTTGACAAAGGGCACTTGTTTAATTGGAAGTTTCCCCCGTGCTGTTGAATAAGATCATAAGCGTGTCATTGTGTTGGGTCCATTCAGTGTGCAGGAGACACAGGCTGGATTGTATGGCCACCTGCCACTGTGTTGCACCACGACCAAATGGAGCTCTCAGCAGCGTGTGATTGGAGGAGCACACACAATCATTTTGTGCTCTCTCCTCTCTCTCTCGCTCTCTCGCTGCCCTTCTTTCCTCTCTCCACGCGCTCCTCAAGCAAGGCCTGTCGTATAACACATAACAGTTTGCTTACAGTGAGTCAGTGCGCTCGCACTGTGTCGTCTGAATGCGTCTGCATACTCGGCTGCTTGGTAAGCGTTGCTTGCGTGGCGCTGTCCATAGTGATGGTTTCAGGTTTAACCTGCAGGTTATGTCTAGATGTGTGAATCCTTTGTGTGTGAGGCTTACTTCACCTCTCAGTGACCTTGTTTTCTCAGCAGTGTTGCTATAAGTGGTGTTTGTTGACACTGGTTAAGGTGAAGACACCTTTCTCTGGGTTAATATTTCTCGGAAACAACGCAGATAATTACGTGTTGGGATTATTACACCTTTAGTGCCTTCTTAAAGGAAAAAATCCACCTTGAATGACTTGTGATCATCCATTGAGTAGGTGCCATTAGGATTTATCCCTCACTTCATCTCTATCAAAAGAGAGCGATGCAGCGGGGCTTTAGTCCTTTAGTCTGTCCCACTCTCGCACCTCGTCTATACACTCTGCTCAGACTGCTCAGCTTCCAGAGCTTCACATTTCGTGCTCATGTCACCATCCTCAATCAGTGCCATCCTGCTTGTCTTCTCGCTTTGGCAGAGTCGGGCCTCTGGCATAACACAGCACTCACAATTGCGTCACATTGCATTCTGGGACTTTGAGTCAAATTTTTTCCGGTCTGCACTGCTTCTCTGTTGGAATTCTTATTAATATGTCTCTGGGTAATGGCAAGTGAGAAAAGAAGCTCTTGCTCCTTTGTTTTTAGGCGCTAACAAGGAATCCTTTTGTTTGAGATCATTAAACATTTTTCTTCTATTACATGTCATTGTAGTTGCGCTAGCAATGTCACCGTGTAACGTCAGAGCAGTAGACAACCGGCAACTTCTCACAGAAACAAATACGACTACTTCACTATGACCATGCTGAATATGTTTCAGGGTAGAGTTCCTTTATTGAGCTCCTGTAGTGTGCAAGCATAATTATCAGGTTATTGTTTTAACCCTCTATGGGAGTTTGACATTTATAAATGATAAAAGGAAACATGTATTAAAATACACCCATCAGCCAACCAACAGCATTTCTGTTACATTTCTGTTACAGTTGTCACATGATAGCCAAAAAAAAAAAGGAGTTTTATCATGCGGTGATCTTTTTTTTTTTTTGATTTCCAAGTGGACATTTTAGGTAGCATTCTCTTCCAAGAAAGATCTCATACTCCATAGATTTAAAAACATTTTCCCCCCTGTATTCCTTGTATAAATGTCACAGTTCTATGCAGGCGTAGGATAACGGCTCACTTTAGTCGTTAGCGCTGGGGTGAGACATGGTGAAATAATGTCTCGCTTCTTTGTGAATTGCAGAGAGAGGCAGTCAAACAGCGTAGGAGGCATCTATTAGTAATCATTCCCTACAGGCTAGAGGGCACGAAGACGTCTCACGGGCCCTACAGAGAGAAGCTGTGTTTGAGCAAAACCAAACGCATACACTTCCTCACAGCTGTGCTTATTTTTCCTCTCCTAAAGTGACTCAATATATTTGAATCTTTCTCTCTCTCAACCCCCAGCCCAATCCCATTGTGCTCAGCTTCAGAAAACAAAACAACACAAAAAAAAAACTAAAGAAAGCAGAGTCTTTTGTGTGGCTCCCCGCCGTTAAACCGACCGCCAATCATTTTCTCACAACATGTCATCTCACTGGCTCGGTCACCCGAGCGTTCATAGCCATCGCTTCAGTTCGAGTCTTTTATTAGAGTAGTTTTACATGGAAGATTAGTGCTCGCTATGAGAACGCAGCGCTGCTGACTGTTCACTTGCCCCTCGCAGCTTTATTTCCATCAATCACGTTGTCTTCTGCCATCCTGGATTCCTGCCTCGCTTTCAGAACCAGGGAAGCCTTGAGGGAGACGGTGACAGAACAGAAGTAATCTGGTTAGTGTTTTTGGCATAGCGTTAATCCATCTTTTGAGCCGGAGTGCGTTCCGAGTTCACCCAAGAGGGCAATTTGGAACGGCTGCTGCCAGAGCCTGTGTGAAGCACTCGCAGGCAGAGAGCAGTAAATAATGTGTTGCAAATGGAGCCGCTTTCCTATGAAGTGTCAGGCAACCTGTAGGGAAGATCCCATGTGGAAGCTGGTTTGCGTAATGGAGTTGATTTGTCAATACTCAGCCTGGATTTCCACGCACTCGAATGCAGCTCCTTTGATCCGAGCTTTGATTTCGTTACTTGTTTAGAGACTAAACAGCACAGTATGAGGCACATACCACTTCAAAACCCAGTCCATTAGTTGCGAAATGAAAAATTGGAGGTGGTATTTGGACGGATTGATTTAAGACGGAGGATTTTCTCTCCATTTGCAAGTCGGTCAGCATTAGCTTTATGGCTCTTTGAAGGATGTCATCCTCCAATCACCTGGCACAGGCTTAAAAAGTTGTTTTAAATACTTCATTTAACTGAACCTTAGCTTACTCTTTTTTCCTTTAAACTTCACTGACCTTCTACTGATTTTCTGGTAGATGTGCCTAGTTTGAATGGCTAGCTCTTTCTTTTTATGCTACATTTCCCAACATTTAAGGCTTTCATTTAGTCACTTGTGTGAATGTGTTTTTCCACAATGTTCATTGGAAATCAGTGTGTGTGTCCAGACCACATCAAGCAGAGTCTGCTCTCCTGCACTCTGGCGGCCGCGTTCCTTCAAAAGAACTCTTGATCGGGTATTCAGTTGCTGTGTACTCATTAAATTGAACAATCTGCCAACACTCTCTGACAGCACACACAACAAGCCTGCGCTCTGCTCTTCTTCAGAATCTGTTTTTTTATGTGTTACGGGTGCCAAAAGCAGGGTAATTGGCCCGCTCGTCTGTCGTTTTAAGAGGTTCAGCCGACACTCAGGGCAGCCTGGCAAAAATGAGACAGGCCGGCTTTTTCCCTCTCTGACACGCGCAGGATCGCTGTAAGCAAAGCAGGCAGAGATCAAGCCGGTTTCCTCACGGATCCCCATTTCCCTTCACTCCTCGAAACATGAGGTTTGTGTGAACAGGCTACATCCTGTGTCATCTTTAGTGCTGTTGAGGAGAAGCAGGCATGTGCTGTGACAGCCCTCAGAACACAGGAGAACACACGTGCTTGTATTGAGTGTATTGAGTGGACACAGGCTTGATGTGCTTGCGGTTAAATTCTCACTGTCTCTCTCTTCAGACAGGGTGGATCCCTGAACTAGATTGTTTTTCGATTGAGGTGTCTTACCGCTTAGTATGTACTGATTTCAAAATTTCACATCATGATAATCATGTAATCAATTATCATGGTCAAGGGTTAATTTTATTATAATCATCTGTACGTGCCAGGAAGCAGGAAGGCAATGGTAACTAGAAAAGGCCAGAAAGTACACCATCTCGAGCCTGCACCAGTAGACGACCACACTGGGCCCCTTTCCTATCAGCCAAGAACAGGAATGTGCGGCTACAGCGAGCACAGGTTTACCAACACTGGACAGTTGGAGATTGGCAAAACTTGGTCTTTGTTTTTCCAAGTTTCAGCTGTCCAGTTTCGGTGAGTCTGTGCCCACTGTAGCCTCAGGGTTCGATGTGTTGTTCATTCTGAGATGCTTTTTCTGCTCACCGTGGTTGTTTGCTTTACAAACGTTGTCAGCTGGCCACTCTCCTCTGATCTCTCTCATCCGTAAGGCATTTCCACCCACAGTACTGCCACGCACATTTTTATTTTCAGCGCCATTCCACTATTGGGGATAGAAATCCTGGCACTTTCCGAAATACTCAACAGTCATTTTTCCCTCCAGTTCTGATGTATAATATGGACATTAACTGAAGCTCTTGACCTGTATCTGCATGATTTTATGCATTGCACTGCTGTCACGTGATTGGCGGATTGGTTAATCGCATTGCACTTTTTTTTTTTTTTTATGTAAATTCTGTAAAATGTAAAAACTATCACCAGACAGTCATAAAAAAACATTTCACTGCACTTCATACTGTGTATGCTTGTGTGTGTGACCAATTTGAATGAGCAGATGTACAGGTGTTCCTAATAAAGTGGATGGTAAGCATATAACTCTACTAGTATCTTATTTGCATATTTATGAATTCATTTATTCTAGAGATGAAAGAGATGAAATAGAAATGTTATGTAACATGTGAACAGTCTGGTATGGGTTTAATCACTATTAATCATGATGTGCAGTTTAAACCCCTGGGTGCTTCATATGAACCCAAATCATGATTTATTGATAAAATACAAATTGCAAATGCTGTAATTTATTTTAAAAAATGCCTTAAATGTAAAATGTTTTCCAAAAGAGCAACTGCCCACATCATCATCTCTATCATTTACTGTCCCACTAAATTGTTACATTCTTGTAGCTGAGCTCTAACCCCCCAAATCAGTCTGTTTTAAACACATCTAAAAGCATGCATTCTGCAGAAAGGGAAAGATTTTCTCTCATGCTTTCTGCCAGTTCAAATGCTTTAAAACAGCAATAAAAACAATGTTTTATATGGTTCCTCTTTACCTTCTGTTACTGTAACACGTCATTCCTACACCTTTGTACCTGAAAGCTAAGCTCCAGATTAGTTATAAAAATCAGAATCGCATTTCATGGAAATTGTCTCCCAACGAGGTAAAAACATTTATCTGTTATTGCTTTCACATTTGTTAGTTTTAATGATTTCTTCTTTTTCTTCTTCTTCTTCTTTGGCAGATTTACATTTGATGCAAACACTTTATATGTAGTCGGTATGATATCAGTTTTGCCTGTATGATAACACTGGCATGAAGGTTTATGTCTAGAACAAACCGGTAAGAAAGAACAATAAACACAGGGGCCTGTGAACTCTAGAGATTTTTGTGCGGAATCTATTCACAAGGTCATTACTCAATATTGGCTAATTTAACAAATAGCTAGAATGGTTTGTTTCCGATTGTGGTGTATTCTAACCAAATACTGGCACATGCCATGTTGTGGCCTTTGCTCTGTTTCTCAGTGTAAAAGTGCTGCATAATCCGAAATGTACTCCAGCTGAAAAGTTAAAAAAAACAAACGAGTGGACGCATTATTAGATTTACAGTGAACTCCTTTTCTTTTGATCATCAGACTCTCGATGTCTCAGAGCTCAACTACATAACGTTGATGGTCTTATGAAAGATTAACGAGTGGAGCTTTTTAAGTATACGTGTACAAGATGGACTACTCGCAGCCTGCTACGGTAGCATGAATTTGTAATGTCAACCGATCGATTTTTACTGTCTTAGACATACAGTAATGGGTGTAAAAGCAACAAACAGCTCTGGCATTACTTGTCTTAAAATACTACGGGATGATATAGGGGAATGCTGCTTAAATTTCAACAGAGGTCATATGAGACATACATTCACCGGCCACTTTATTAGCAGCACCTGTACTTGTGCACATTCATGAGAAAACCGCCGCTTCTCTGGTCTTCTCCAATCTTCGGTGAGCCTGTGCCCAGTGTAGCCTCAGATTCCTGTTCCTGGCTGACAGGAGTGTAACCTGATGTGCTGTTCTGCTGTTGTAGCCCATCTGCCTCAACGTTTGGCGTGTTGTGCGTCCTGAGTTGCTTTTCTGCTCACCACGATTGTAAAGAGTGGTTATTTGGGTTACCGCAGACTTCCTGTTAGCTTGAAAGAGTCTGGCCATTCTGATTGACCTCTCTCATCAACACAGCGTTTTCCCGACCACCTAACTGGCGCTCACTGGATGTTGTTGTTTTTTTTTTTTCTTTTTGTGCCATTCTTTGTAAACTCTAGAGACTGTTGTATGTGAAAATCCCAGGAGATCAACAGATCTCATTTCCCCCTATTCTGATGTTTGATGTGAACATTAACTGGAGTGCTCGAGCTGTATTTGCATGATTTCTTTTTGCATTGCACTGCTGCCACGTGATTGGCTGACTCGATAACTGCATGAATAAGCCAGGGTACAAGTGTTCCTATTAAAGTGGCCAGTGAGTGTATAATCAGACCCTTGATCCCAGCGTTAAATCAGTCAGCCATCAGTCTTGATTGCTGGCTTCACCCCTAGTGTAGTGTAGGATTGACTCTTACAAAAATCATACAGCTCACCTGAATAAAATTCCTCCATTAAATGAACAGATGTGATTGCTTTCCAAACGAGCCCTGCAATTCCAAGCAGTTCAGTGTTACAACAGCATAGAGGTCAGATTCCATTAAGCTGACTATTTACAACGCAGTAAATGTCAAAGACACTCAAGCGTCAGTGTTACGTGACATTTTATCGAGTGATTCTGAATTTCAGCCTTACAGCCTGGGGCCTGATGTTAAATTCGAGGTAGTACCCCAGTGGAGAACCAAGTCACGGTAAAGGCTGACAGTCAAACTCCATCCCAGACGCGAAGAATCGAACAGGACTGTACGAATTACGAGCCCCGCTCGCAGATTACTGCAAGATGTCGTCCCAGATCAGACGGAGCTGCGCTTTGAGGGAGTCATTTTGCTGAATAAGATGAGGGGAGTGTTTGTAATTTAAAAGCAAAACTAAAGCAGATGTCAGGGAATGAAAGTAGTGCAGGATTGCTGTGGACCGCTATAAAAAAAAAAAAAAGCCATGAACAAGCTGGTGTTTTTGTTTTAAGAGCAATGCAGCCGTTTGTCTGGCGGCCTGTTGTCAGTAAAGCGAGTGGAAAATGAGATGCCATCTTGTGGGAAAATGGAGCCATATTGGTCCGTCCCTGCCGACTGGAGTGTGGGGCCGAGTGTTACACTGCTGATTAGCTAAGAGATTTCCTGCTGTAATGACATGGCGTGATGCTAGCTTTGTGCTCTGCATGCACACACACACACATACACACACACACACACACACACACACACACACACACACACACACACAAAATGTACTAGTGTTTTATTGCCTGGGCTGTGAGCTTCCTTCTGATAATATCCTGAGCTCAGACATATCCAAGGGGGAGAAGCTCAGATGCACACACAGAGGTTCCAGTCTGGTTTGTCTGTTTGCAAGTGAATTAATGTGAGGAATGAACGAGAGGCGGAGAGATGAAGATATATTAGGCAGTACAGAAGGCAGTACAGTTTTCTCTGATGCAGCAGCTGTGACAGAACAGGTCGAGAGCAGGGAAATTTTTATTGGCTTTGATGCATGCCTTCCACTGCCACACCCTGTAAACATAGCGATTCATTTGAGATAAACATTTATCCGATGGTTAAAGTGCCTCCGAAAGCAGAATGAGTTTCAGAGCGTTTTCTACCTGTCCTTTAATGTTGTGGAGTATATTAATATTTTTTGATGACCCATCCTGTTCTTGTCTTATATTCGTTCAATTAAATGCTCTCTAGAATGTATGTGTCCTGCCCTGGAGCACAGTGCTGAGATAAGGTTTGATCTAACGCTGTGTAATACCCTAGACAAAAGTCCACTCACCAGCCACTTTGTTAGGAACACCTGCCTCATTCATGCAGTTCATGAAAAAAAAATTACTTGGACTTTTTTCAATCTTCAGCTGTCCAGTTTCAGTGAGCCTCTGCTCACTGTAGCCTCAGATTCCTGTTCTTGGCTGACAGGAGTGCTGTAGCCCATCCACCTCAAGGTTTGACATGTGTTTTCTGAGATGCTTTCACCATGGCTGTTGCCTTTCTCTTATCAATGAGGCGTTTCCATCTGTTTTTTGACCATTCTGTGTGTGAAGATCTCAGAAGATCAGCAGTGTCTGCTCATCTGGCACCAACAACCATGCCACAGTCAACACTGAGATCACGTTACCCCCCCCATTCTGATGTTGGGTGCGAACATTATCTGAAGTTCTTGAACTGTATGTGCATGATTTGATTCATTGTGCTGTTTCCTCATGATTAGATAATTGCATGAATGAGCAGGTGGGCAGGTGTTTCTAATAAAGTGGATGTTGAGTGTATATACAAATAATGATTATTCTTTAGCTATAAGCCTATCACTAAGGCACATCAGATGCATACTGGGGCTCGAATGTGTACAGCATCACAAGAACACGTCATCTCTATCGTTTTTGTTAAAGTGTGGGTTTTGTTGAGGCGTGGGTGAAGGCAACGATGAGGAAATCCTCCACAAAAAAAGCCTCTTCATATGTTTTCCATATTTAGCTAGCTTGCCGAGTTTGTTTAGATTCACCGAGGTGTATCTCGGACTCTATTGGCTGCTATGCAAATTAGTCGAGCACTTCAACGCACCATCACTCTGACTTCCTGTTTCAAAAGGAAATATATCAACATACAGAATCAAATCATGACCCTCAAGGCATTTCATGGCAGTTCTCCAGCTTAGTAGGTCAGAACGGATGTGCAGTCCTGATCGCACCGCTTCAGAGGCTTACACAAAGGTGAGCCATTGTTTGGCTTTTTCCTGACCCCGCAAAGAAATGTAAATGATAATCAATAGCTCATCAGTGATTGCTCATGGTCCGTGTCCACCACCAGCTAGCGGCTCATGTTGCAAGAGATTGATTGGCCTCATAGGCAGCGATCAATAAGGGAGATGTTGGGCTCAAATTCTAGATACAGTATTGCCTGAATCACCACTGTGGAGTGAGCTCTTTTAGATTGGTCTTTTCCCCAGCGAATCACAAACTTTTGATAACCAAGGTGGTGTAAATGATTCCCGGGAGCACTAGTTAGTTGTAACAGCACCACAGCGTGGGACTGTTCAAGCTGCTGATATATGAGCTGCTGATATTTTTTAATGAAGATTTAATGAATCAGAGAAACTTTGCAAAGGTATTGCTGTTAAAGGCAGCTTGCATGTGTGAGCAGGGGAGAATTACTTTTATTTTTTTTAATTTTTTTTTTAAACCAGCAAGTTCGATGTGAATTTTCACCTCCTCTCTCTCCTGAGCAAAAGCTGTGGGTTCTTTTGGCAATCATTTCAAATCAGTCAAATCAAATCCAGACAAACAAAAACAAGATCCAGCTAGTTTTCCTAATATCCTGTTTCACTCTTAAATAATTTATGTCTCGTTACATGAGAAAAATGTGTTAGGATTTTTCGCCTTAAGTTTTTAACCCTAACATCTTCAGTTGCTAGCTAAGTGTGCTTGAGTTGTCTAAATCAGAGCAAAATTGATGCTAATGTATTTGTTTGCTGTTTGGTTTCAAGCTACATGTATTCGAACCCACAAAAAACAAAAACTTTCATTCACTGGTCATAAATTGGTGATGGAAGAAGGCAAGCAAACCTTCGCCAAGAAATTGCAGGAAAAACAGAAAACCGAGCTAGTGCACAATAAATGATTACCATTTTAAAACATATTGTGTATTGCATCCATTGTTTATTTGATCTTTTTGTTTATCAGTCCTAATATCCAGAGCACGTCATATTTCTGCAGGGCTACAGCTCTCAGTTTGTGCCTCATGGGTCTGTTTAGCATCTACAAAAAAAAAGTTCCACACAACCCAGAATACACGGCATGTTTGATTCGCTTCCAGCAGCCGAGTCGATTCAGAGTCGATTTAAAAGGACTACACAGTGTGTATGTGGAAGCATTTATTTTTGGAGTCTTTTTGACTTTCTGACATCATGAATATGGAATGATACAGAGGCTGAGGAAGTGAGACTAGTGAGAAAGACACTAGACTATGTGCTTAATTAAGAGCTGCTTGTTCAATCGTGGATTTTCCATATCATCATAACTAATAATAACATTATGGGTTCTTGTACTGCTGCTTGTCCTTTTTGCTTTAATAGCTTTACGGCCTGCATGCACAGTCCAGCTCATTAAACAGTCCCTCAAGCCTCCTCCATTCCTCTTTTCCACCCCTTTTTAAAGGGCTCCTGGGTCAAACAGAGCAACATCACAGGGTGATATTTAAAAGCTGCACAACTGGCTCATAAACCAGGTTGCACTGCTCTTTCCATTGGCGCTGCATTTCTTTACTGCTGCCTGAACCGAGATGATCGAATTCTACCTGATGTTTTAATGGGGGAGTGTGTGGGGATCTAAACTGGTGAATTATGGGCGTGAGTGGAGAGTGACCTTGCTGCTTTTGTGTGCTCTAATCAGCTCTGAGTCATCAGAGAGAAGGCGTCGTGTGGCCTCCCTAGCACTCTGCCCTTGCTTTGCCCTTGCGGTGAAAGCACCACGTCCGTGTACGAACGCAGCAGCATCGGATCGACATCTTGTCTTTTAACAGCTCTTTTTTTTTTTCCCCCAGTGCAGACAAAAGCAGCGGTTGCGTGGATAGGTGTGATATCTTTATAGAGCTATCTCTTTATAGAGCTGGTGGGGGGACAGGAAGAGAAGAGAGATGAGAGGGGGAAAAGTGTAAACAATAAGCCGCAGCACAGCTCTGTCTAATGGCTCAATTTGTAATAAGTGTGTTGCCTCGAGCTGTTGAGCAGCACGCAATCTTAAGGAAGAACTCGGTTAACATTTTGTTGCATTTAATGAACCCACTGGCTTGAGAATGTTGGGAAATTTTGTGAAAACTGGTAATTCGTTTATCAAAACAAGATTGTCTCGCCCACTTTCCTCATTGACGTGTTATTCTCTGGCTCGTTTTGTTTCCTCTGTCCTGCTTGCTTTCCTTTCCTTTCTCTTTGACTCTTCATTCCCCCTCAATTAAGTCTGAACGGACCTGGAATGGTATATTTGAATAACAAATTCACTAAAGACCCAGATGCTGCTTATACAATAATTAAAAAGCTACTACAGCTTTAAAAACCCTATTAAGCTATTATTCTGTCTTCATATTTTCCCGAGCAAGCTGCTGCCCTCTCTGCTTTTATTAGGCATATTGGCTACTGAAAGGCTCTGCTATAAATTTGATAGTCTACTCAAAATGTAGTGCTTGAAATATTAGCAATCATCTGTATTCATCTGACAGGAAAATGTAAGGGTGTCCGTCAGCACGTAGAGAGCAGAGGCAGTAATTTTATCCTCACCGCTTTAAGTGATCCTTTAGGGATTTCGCAGCGTACAGACTATGGCACAGCACCTGCCTCATGAAAGAAACATGGGCAGACAGAAGGCGACAAGAGCAACACAATAAAGTCCAAGTCTACAGAGTTATTGATTTTATTCAAATGGCAGTTTTAGCCTCAGTGTGTGTAGAGACGTGGGTTATTGTCTGAGCACTTAGACACCTCCGTGGGCTTCGGGAACCTGCTCGTACAGCACTGCTATTTAGGAAAAGACAAAACTCGCACGGGTACTAATGGATGTTTTGGGCTGCTGGTTTTTTTTTTGTTTTGTTTTTTTTTTTTTAATGGAAATGTATTGATTGCTGGATAAAATGGGTTGTTAGGGGCTCAAGCATTGTCATGGACAGAAGATAATGAAAACAGAAATTAATTCCAGCGCATATCATTGGCTCTCATGGGACTTGGCTGCTTGAAGGAGGGAGGGACTCATTGTGCAGAAGTATTAGCCTACTGTTCAAATCGGCTTTGCCTTCGTGAAAGGCTTTTATTGAATGAGCATTTTGGATTAATTGGGTTTTTTTGACTAATCATTATGGTACTATGTGTTTTCTTTGTGTTTTCTAAAGTGTGATGTGTCTCTCTCTCTCTATACACATGTGCACGCACACACACACACACACACACACACACACACACACATATATATATATATATATATATATATATATATATATATATATATAATCACACAGTTAGGTCCGGAAGTATTTGGACAATGACAGAGTTTTTGTGATTTTGCCTTTATACACCCCCACAATGGATTTGAAATAAAACAATCAAGATGTGATCGAAGTGTAGACTTTCAGCTTTATTTTAAGGGGTTCCACAAAAATATGGCATTTACCATTTAGGAATTACAGCCTTTTTCAGCAAAGTACTTCCATTTTCAGATGGTCTGCCAGGCCTTCACTGCAGCCACCTTCAGTTGCTGCTTGTTTGTGGGTCTTTGTGCCTTCAGTCTTGTCTTCAGTAAGTGAAAAGCAGCTCTATTGGGTTGAGATCAGGCGACTGACTTGGCCATTGAAGAATATTCCATTTCTTTGCCTTCAAAAAGTCTTGAGTTGCTTTCGCAGTATGTTTAGGGTCATTATCCACCTGCACTGTGAAGCGGCGTCCTATCAGTTTTGTAGCAT